>CM067514.1:12490036-12517934 GCA_034509495.1 Acestrorhynchus altus | reverse complement strand
TGTGTGTGTGTGTGTGTGTTTGTGTGTGTGTGTGTGTGTGTGTGTGTGTGTGTGTGTGTGTGTGTGTGTGTGTGTGTTCGGGTGACTATCAGCAGTTCTGGGTCACTGTCCCACTGAGCTTCAGCCTCTCTCTCTCTCTCTCTCTCTCTCTCTCTCTCTCACACACACACACACACACACACACACACACACCTGCTGCTTCAGTTTCACTATAGCCTTCTCCTTTTTCTACACACATGCACACACACAAACACACACACACACACACACATACACACACACACACACACACACACACACACTCACTCAAATGGGCACCCACATACAAACAATCCCCATAAACACACACAAACACAGTGTTTACAAACTTCTATCTATTCCATACCCTGAGCAGAACAAACGAGAGCTTCTGGCGTGAGAGCTCCTGGCATGAGAGCTGCAGTCCCCCGTGTGGATTGTTTACTTAATTACATATTAATTATGAATTAGAACAAAGACAGATCAAGTATTTACAGAGTAACTCAGATTACATGCTACCTTACAGCCGTAACAGCCCCCATCTCTTTAACAGCCCCCCATCTCTTACTCCTACGTGTCTCTCTCACTTCCCCATCCTTCTCTCTTTCTCTCTCTCTCTCTATCTCTCTCTCTCTCTGTCTCTCTCTCTCTCTCGCTCTCTCTCTCTCTCTCTCTCACTCTCTCCCATTAACTCTCTATCTTACCTCCCCATTCCCTCTCTCTGTCACTCAACGTATGCCAATCCTTGTCTTTTCTGTCTCCTACTTTCCTTTTCTTTCTATTTCATGTACCTCTTCTCTTCTCTTCTCTTCTCCTCTCAAATTTTCTGTACCTCTCCTTTTTTCTATCTCACTTTTCTACTTTCTTATCTTTCTCTCTGTGTGTCTTCTATTTCATCCCCTCTCTCTGTTTGTCATCATTTTCTTCTCTTCATTTTCTCTGTACCTCACTTTCCCTCTTCTCTCTCTCTTTCTCAACTAAACACGCCAGTTTCTGTTGTGAACAGTGAAGCGGTTGTAAAAGTGTGTGTGTGTGTGTGTGTGTGTGTGTGTGTGTGTGTGTGTGTGTGTGTGTGTGTTATGTTGTATTGCTGTATGTGGGTTGAGGCTGGCGCTGGTACGGGTTAACATGACAATAATTAGAGTTGACTCACCCATCTCTGTTTCTAATCCCCCTGGATATACTGCACTCATACAGGTGTCCCCAAAATCCAATTAGCACAACCGTGCTCAGGCAGGGGGAGAACACACTCCAGATTAAAAAGGGAAAAAAAAACTCACAAATGAGGGGGAAAAAAATCAGTTCCACTTGTCAGTATGACACATTCACAACACTTGGAATCTTGATACAAAATGGTTTAAAGCCAAGATTTTGGTTTTGTCTTTCAGTGCCACAATATAAACTTGCTCCTGCTGTGGGCTGAATGTTCATAAAGTTCTTGTTTCATGTGCTTAAAACCAGTAAGCATGGAGGTCATACACATGACATTACCCTCACACTGTTACACTTGTGTTATTACATGTTTATAACCTGATACTGAAACCCAGGAATTTATATACTATGATCCAGCTCTAACAGCAAATAGAGTAGTTACATTGTTGTCACGTGCCTTGTCAATGTGTTATTACACAGTTATTACAGACACAATTACATTTTCTTGCATCGATCCTTCTACCTGAATTAAGAAACCTTTTGGGACACCTGCTCATTCATTGTTCCTTCTGAAACCAAAGGTTTCAAATTAACTGTCTCTACTGCCCAGAGAAGGTTTTCTACTAGATTTTGGCATTGCTGTGAGGATTTGATTGCATGCATTAACAATAACATTGAGGTTAGGTAATTGATGTCATAATGAAATGCTTAATATGCAAACATAGGTTCTCAAAGTTTGTTATGAAATGCTCCTTTCTAGAGAAACGTACAGTGTCCAAATTATTCACAGTGGTTGTGAATGGATATAGATGTCTGAAAAACTTTAGTACCTTCAATAGATCCCTCACAGAAAGATATAGCATCTAATGTTTTGAATACACTGTCTGATCCCTGACACACTTTAACACAGTTTAGTGAACTTTTTATTCACAACAGACAGGTACATTGGGGTTTATGTGAGGCTGAATAATGCACTTGTAAATGTGTTTTTACGTCAGATATTTCACTAATTTACCATCATTACATATATGACTCACAAATCACATGCTGTTTTTAGTCTCACCAGTGGGTTTGGATATAAATAAAATGGCTATATTTGTGCTATAGTCATGGTAATCACCTGTTCACCATCACTGCAAGGAAATCAGAGTTGGTTCTCAACAATAAAGCATTTAAACAATATCAATGAAATTTCTCTTTAACAACTGTAGGAGGAGTAGTGTCCTCGTTTTGAAGGATGATGATGAAGAAGAATTAAAGCCAAAAAAAAAGAAGTTGACTTTCTGAAACTTTACTGCCCCTGGCTGTGAAACAGAAAGCAATCTCATTCTCAGCAGCGCAGTCTTAGGTCTCAAGCTAAAACCAAGCTGAGCGTGCTTCTGGATCTGCTATTACACATTAGCATACCCGCCACTGATATTTATGAATGGCTGCTCTGAATCAAAGCAGGTATTTCTGCTCGGCTGCTTTTGAGGAAGCCTCTTACTTTTCCCCATCTGATTTGTCCTCCCCATATTCAGTTCACACTCCTCAGTGTGCAGGGGTACAAACATTCTCTTAGCTCATCCATATTTCCTCAATAAACAGAATTCAATTCAATTCAATTCAGTTTATATTTTTGAATATTTTAAGAACATATTTCAATATAGTGCATTATTCTTTGACAGTATTCATATTTTCCTACAAGACTACAATTCTTCAAAAAGAAATGTAGCTCTGCTCTTTTAATGATTGGTCCCCTCATAATCAGAAAAACAGAAAAATAAATCAGAAAAACAATGCGAAACTCATTGCTGAATGTCAGAATTTGTGTATGAACTGCGTAAGTGGGTTTTAAGAAGAAATCTCTTTTTAAGAAGTACGAATGAGACCCAATGTCCTCACTAATATAGTATACAAGGCCCACATAACAACACTAAAAGTACAATCTATACTGTTGTTTGAAAGTACTGTAACGCTCTACACTGAAGACATGATAAATTTGACATGCACAGGTTCCATTCTTCTTTCTTTCTTTCTTTCTTTCTTTCTTTCTTTCTTTCTTTCTTTCTTTCTTTCTTTCTTTCTTTCTTTCTTTCTTTCTTTCTTTCTTTCTTTCACTCTTTCTTTTCTTCCTTCCTTCCTTCCTTCCTTCCCCCCAATTTGGAAATAACTCTCCCCCTATTAAATATGATGCATGTACTTAATATCTTAAGACTATAAGACTGAATGTTTAACCAATTATTGGACAGCTCTGAAAGGGAAAAAATAAAATAATATGAAAACAGCAGTAATGAATAAAAAAAATCAAGCTATTTTGAAGCTGAGAAAACAACAATTTCTTAGAAAGAAAGAATATACCGGTGTGCACATTCAAGAACAATAGTCAGTGACCATTCATCAACAAGAATAATCAGAAGGCCAGATTGAAATAAAGAACGATGAGCCATAAATGTTGTGGAACAAAGTTAAATGGACTTATGCGACCAAAATTAACCTCTGCTAAAGTGAATTACAGGCCAAAGTTTGGACAAAAATGTTTCTCATTAGGTTTCAGGAGATATTTCTGACAAGTTTAGATTTTTATAAGAAAGGAGAAGGTCAAAGTGAAAAACAATAGTGTCTGAAACTGGAGAACTAAAAACCCACCAAAAGACCGTTAACACATCCATCACCAGATAAACAACACATTTTTTCAGTGATGGAGAAAATCAAGCTCCGCCCTCACTTCAGATCTCAAAACATCCATAAATGTTTGGGTCCATCCTTCCACTGTGAAAAGACAATCCAACTCTTTGGCTCTAAAAGGATGTAGAGCTGATGATGGAGAAGCTCTTACTGAGATAAGCAAACTGCTTTTCTCAAAACAACAGACTCGCTGTGATAGAGTCCTCAACAAACCTCAACACCACTGAATGAGTTTGTTTACTTAGATTGTGATAACAACTGTTAAGGCTGATCTGGAGGTGTCAAAAAATCTGAAAGTGAGTCTCCTGAAAACAACGTTGTGATAAAGGTAAAGGGTGGGGTGCTGAAGATTAAAACACCTAAATTTACAGCAATGTTACAGAACCTAAATATGAGAACTCTAAAGTGGTGTTTGAGCTCAGTGTCAGTTATATAGAGTGATGGGTCAATGTGGGCAATGCCCCCAGGCAGATGTGTGTGTAAGAGAAAGTGTCCCTGCAGTAAGTAGAATAATACTCAGTGAGCTGATTTGCAAGCATGTAACATGCTTTCTTTTTTACCCTGCTGCTGTTGGAGAAGGAGGGGGAAAAAGTGTGTGTGTGTGTGTGTGTGTGTGTGTGTGTGTGTGTGTGTGTGTGTGTGTGTGTGTGTGTGTGTGTGTGTGTGTGTGTGTGGAGGATGGGGTAAGTTTCCTTCCCTGTTGGATCCCACTGCTACAAAGGCCCTCAGACAGGCTACCCCTCCTACCCATAATGCCCTGTGCCCCATGCTGGGGTGTGTGGGAGGAAGCTACGGTCCAACCTCCTGCACCTACACTTTTACACACACAAACACACACACACACACACACACACACACACACACACACACACACACACACACTCAGAGTTAAAGATGCAACTTTGATTCAAAACTGCATTAAGATTTAAACTCTTCAGCTTAGTTAAAAATTTAAAGATTCAATTATAAAACTCATTAAAAGATTCAAACTTGATTTGCTTAAACTTCATAAAGACTCCAATTAAACAATTCAAATATCTTTTAATTTAATGCAAAACTTTATAAGGATTCAACTCTCAAACTGTCTGATTCAAAATGTATAACTGTTTCGAATAAAACACATCTAATGATTCAAACTTAATTTAAGTTTCTAAAGATTCAAATTAAAAGACTTTCTTTGATTAAACCTTAAGAAGATTCACTTGAAAAGATGTCAAAATTTACTAATGACTTTAATTCCACATTTTTGATTGCACAAATTAAAGATTAAAAGTTTATCAAATTTATTCAACTTAAGTATTTTTAAAAAGGCTAACTTTCTTAAAGTGTGGGCCTGCATACACCTTAGGGTCTGGTTCCAAGACCAAGATTCATTTTCAGCTTAGATGAAATAGAATTTATAATGGTGAGACCCCACTAACATGGCAATTTAAAGTGGAGGAGAGTCCACGCTTCAGTTATTCAGTCTCATAATTACAGACCAGTCTACATTATAGTGACAAAAGTATTGGGACACCAGCTCATTTATTGTTTCTTCTAAAATCAAGAGTATCTCTCTGTACAATCCAGGGAAGGTTTTTTTACTGCCATTTGGAGCACTGCTGTCAGAATTTGATTGCATTCTCTGAAAGAGGTGCTGTTGAGGTCAAGATGTTGGATGATCACCACCTCATGTCATCCCCAACTCATCCCAATAGTATTGGATTCCACTTCCACTGCTCCACACCTTAATGCTGGGCGGTCTTGGTCCCCTCTAGTCCACACTTGGCATTAGGTATGATGCCAGGACGTTTATGTCAGGAAGTCCTATTCTACTTGCAGTTCTTCTCTATAAGAACTAGACAAGCTGTGTATGAATTTGCATATCTGTGTAAGCAATGTTTACAATTTAAAGTAGTTAAATGTATTAATTAGAAGGGGCACAGACATCTGGACATATGGTGTAACTATCTATACTCTTCTCTGCAGCATTCACTTGTATGGCCTGTATTGCTTCTTCCAACTCTGAGAAAAGTGTGTGAAGTTGGGAGCTTCTAATGGTGAACTACTCTTGTGTGCTTATGAGCTATAAGGAGTTATTTGGAGTCATGTCTGACCTCCATGAAGTCAGTCATTAGTCATTGGAGGTTTGTGTATTTGTGGTTTATTTAATATCTCTTCCTTTCTTCTGCCCATCTTATTCTGATATCCCAGCCTAGTCCAAAGTAAACCCAACTTTCATTAATTAATGCGAGACAATGGGACGCGTGATCCCAGTCACATTTGTCCTTAGAGAAACACAACGAGTGGATAAGCCAGCCATCAGTCTTAATTGGCCCACGCTAAACCGCCATGAGCTCGGGTAATGATAGCAAATATCCTGGTGGGAGTTCTATTTGAGCTGTGAGCTGCAAAAAAAAATACTCTGTAAACATAAACCCACATCTCTGTGGATGCGCTCACTTTCAAATTTGCTCTGGACCCAAATGCCCCCCAAAAGGGACAACTGGAAACTCCAAACCAACAGAGTGTACAGAGCCTAAAGAGACTAAAGAACTTCACACTTCAGTGTGTAAGTTGAGACAGATAGCGACTCTTAAAGGACTTTCAACCTCTTAAACTTTGGGTCTATGATTCAGTTATTAATCCTCAGGCTCATTATATAGTAACTAAACGATATTCAGAAACGATTATTAAAGAAACATGCATGCTAGGAGAGTGAGGAGTTTGATAGGTGTAAGTTAAATATAAGTATACTGCTGAAGTCTAAAGCTAGTCTTCAAATGCTTATTTGAGGGATGATATAGAAGAACCAATTGTGGTTCTATATAAAGCCATGTTTGTAACAGATGTAAAATAAAAGGTGTAAATGTACTATAAAGGCTCTTTATACTCACATATCCCTATAAGTTGACTAATTGACCTTTATTTGTATATATTTATATATATAATTAATATTTCATTGATTATATTACAAGATAAGTGTAAATCATACAAGATGGATTAAAACTACAGGAAGATGTATAGATCTATACATAAGATCTATAACATCTCAGCAGGTGATCTTGATCAGAAGTTTGCATTTGGCAGTTTGATTGTTAATTTATGAGACATACTAACATCATTGAAAGAGTGTTTTCTGGTTGGTACTGATGGGCTGCTCTGGAAGGTGACAAAACGTGTTTTGTGAAGCAGCTGACAGTCGTTCTGACACAAAGAGAAATAGTTTGCAGGAACTTGCCACATTCCAGAAAACAAGTGCACCTCTCCCACTCCATTCTACCGTCTGTCAAGGGGAGTCTGTCAGAAGGTTGCTCAGGGGCCACAATGACCCACCGTGCAAAAGTAAAAGCACCCCCAACAGAGCAGGATCTGCTAAATCTGCAACCCCCACACCCTTCCCCCTTAACAGGATGCCCCCCGCAGGATGGCCCCCACACCCACCCTCAGTCACATTATATTTGAATCCTAATATGTAGCTGGTATGGTATCAATGATTAATCGAAATTAGAGAAAATATGCACATCAGAATGTGAGATGATTCAGCTTCTGATTTTGGCTTTGGATGCAAGAAAAAGCTGACAAATTGTATAAACAATTTTAGAAATTGTTTTACCCAAGTGAGATCTGAAAGAGCAAGTTCCATTTTGATAAATGTACTAATATTGTGTTGTGTTCTAAAGCTATCCTCTTAAAAATTAAGGTGTTTCAAACAATTCTTTGAGTGATGCCATAGAACTGCCTAAAATGGTTCTTCAATATGCAATGCAATGCAATGATTTTTTTCAATATATTAGTTAAATTAGTTTTGCCCTGCAAAATACCATAGAAGTACCAATTTAGCTTCCATAAATAACCATATTTAAAACAGGGATGTGTGAGTAAGAAGAACCATTACATTTGTTCTTCACATTCACACGTCTATATTACAAACATCTTGCAAAATATATTTTATTATCCAACAGTTAGTTAGGGTTGAGCAAGCTGATTGGTCGAGAAGCATTTGAACAGTGCTGTTATCTCACCACAGTAGCATGTTTTGTTCACAAATACTGTATCACTCAGCTGAACAGAACACTAAATGAATAATGGCAGAAACTCCTATAGTATTGTAAGTGACCCAAGCAAAAGAGCAAATGGGAATTAAAAAGGACTATGTGGCAGACCCAGAGGTAGATTCACCAGTTTCTTGTCACCCTGATTGCAAGCCAGCTTCAGCTACAAAAAGGAAGACTCTCACAATGGCTTTTATACTTTCAACCCTTGCTGGCTCAGCAGAAACATGGACACAGAGACTCAATTAGACTTGGGAAACAGGTGATCTGGTCAGGGCTTGTTGTAACTCAGGAAAGTGTTAGCTTCATATTTGTGGTTTATCTGTGTTACCATGTGTGCAAACGTTCATTCTGACTGATTATACTATGCTACAGGATGTGTTGGGGATGCCCTATAGTAGTCTTTTATGTTCACATGATGCAGACATTCATTCTAACATTCGAGTGTAATACACTACAGGAAGTGTAGGGGGTGCCCTATAGTGGTCTTTTATTTTCACATGATACATACATTCATTCTGACAGATTGTAATACACTACAGGAAGTGTAGGGGGTGCCCTATAATGGTCTTTTATTTTCACATGATACATACATTCATTCTGACAGACTGTTATTCAACATGGAAAGCACAGGGGGTACTCTATAAGGCTTAATACAGGCTTTACTAACAGTGAGAAAGCCTTTCACGTTGTTGTTCTAGTGTAAGGACTACAAAGCAGAATGTAACTTAACCAAACTGCATTAAACTGAATTGGAATTCACCTGACCTATAAACAAAGAACAGACAATTGGACTTATAGTGGACAACTCACACCTGGCCGATGCATGTAAAGAATGAGTGTGTAAACATTTTTAAATATTTAAAGATGTGTAGAACAGCTCTGGTGACAGGTAGGCAACAAACAGAACATTACATTCTAGACCACTTAAGTGGAAGCAGAAACTCTGCAGCTTTGTGAGAATGTTACCTTTTCCTTCGCCAGGAATGTTGAATCATCACTGAGTGAGTCTTTGTTGCCAGATTCCCATGTTCACAATTCTGCAAGAAACAAAAATCAATGAAACTGATGAAAATCAAATGAAAAATCAACGAAAATTCTCAGACCCATTCTCAAACCCAGCCTCAGTCAACACTAATAGGACTTTTTTTTTACACTATTGTCATCACAGTTTAGTCCAAGACTAGGCTTTTAGGAGTTACTAAAAACATTTCTCATACATTCATAACAATAACACTTGGTAAATTGGTTTTAACTAATAACCATGCTGCATTTAAACCTCTATTACAAGAACGAGAATCTGTTCTATGTCTGTTCAGTGTTTCAGTGTTTTTAAAATTGTGATGGAAGATAAATACTTACATAATTATGTAACATTTGTCCTACATTGACAACATTTTTTATACAACTTAAACAAATGCTATACCTTCACAAATATACTTTCCATTATATTTTATTTAAATTAATATAAATTAATTACATAAACTAAATTAATGAATGGAAGTTAACAGAAACCTTCCATCTTAAGTTCAATCAATGTAAAATGTAACAAGCAAACTAACATTTTAAACATTTTTTTGTACTGTAAAATGTTCCAAAAGCAGTCCTTTTTACAGGAATACCATAGAACCCATTTTGTTTCCATGAAGAACCAGTTGATAGCTTATTCTTTAAATAAAATAATTTACAATGAGAGCATAAAGAAGCCTTGTAGTACTTGTAGTCTGAAGTGAGGTGTGAGAAGTCAAGGAGGGTAGGTGGGCAATAAAAATATTTTATCAAAATTGTGATACTGATACATCCATAAGGCTTCATGAAGAACCCTTATAAAGCTACTGAGCCTTTTATATGATCTGAAGGTTCTTTGAACTCTAAAATTGAAAAAAATTTATCAGACATGGTTTTCACTAACCAAATATGTTTGTTTTCCTATGGAATTGCTCAAAAAAAAGTTCCTATACTAACTCATAAAACAATTTGGAGTCTAGGTCCATCTAGGAGCCTTTATTTTAATTAATGTGTGTTTCTACAGGGAAAATGCCTTTTCCCAGTTATTCAGCACAATCGATTTTTGCTTTGCTTCTTGAAGGGTCTATTTTTCTTTATTTAGTCAAAGAGAAGCCCTTGTTTGCTCCCCCAAAACAAACGTCTATTGGAGCCTGTGCTCGGACTGTGGAATCACAGAGGACTTCACAGAACGTCTGGCCTTTCACAAAGTTTTTTGGAGCCAGAAAGAGAAAGGCTACCGTTGTGTGCAAAGCTTCATAGTCCAGCTGCCGTTCGTTCCTGCAGCAGTTTATTACACACTGCCTGCTAATGAATGGAGGCTGCTGTGTTACAGTATGTGACAATTGCAGGCCTTATCTCTCTCTCTGCTTGCAGAGATTTCACTGATCCGCTCTTCGGCACGGCCGTCATAATTCTTCCCCATCATAAAGAGCGCTTGTTGAGTTTCTGGACAGATCCACAAAGACCTTCGTTCATAATTTGTACGTTCTTTCAGCCTTAATGCTGGACAGAACTGTCAGTTTGGCTGTTGGAGATGGCGAGGACTATTTTGGAGGATCTAAGTAAACAGGTCTGAGTATCATTAAGTCCCCAGTTTTTACACCAGATAACAAGAGACAAAAGCAAATGCAGAGAAGCACTGCCACTCCCTCAGTGCCCATCTCCTGTTTCCAATGGCTCTGAGGAAAAATGGCCAGAAATGGAGCCGGTAAACACGGCAGCTTTATGACTCAGCCAGCTCACGGTACAGCTGTGCTCTCCAGCCATTAGAGCCTGTTGTTTATCAGTGAAGTGTACAGACTGATGGACAGGTGTACACACACAGGAATATGTAAATAGAGCCTATGTTGTAACTGTCTGTTTTCTGTTGTGCTGTTTCAGGAATTGTACACCCTCTTTATGCTCTTATTAAAGGTGAAACTTAAGGGATCTTTGAAGATAGAAGATAGAAGATTCACATTTGATTCCCTAAAATAATTTCCTTGATTCGTTGACATATAAATGTAAAAATCTTTAAGGAACCTTCACATAATAAATTGTTCTAGGATGAAGCCTTAATTAGATATACAACCTTGAGTGTGAACAAATGAACTTTTTGAATGTATTTGATTAGGACAAACCATTATATTTAGAGAAAATCCACCTAATATAGGTCATAGGAAGGAGGCTTAAACCAGTTTCAGCATCTAATTCAGTGTCTTAGGAAGAACCTTTAAATTCCCACAGAACCTTTAAGTAGGTTCAGAACCTTGTGCTACTCTGAAGAACATGTAAAATGTGTGCACAACTTGAAACTAGAAAGAATCCTTAAAGCAGTGTCATATTTTCTTTGTACTATATGCACTATATTCAAGTCTAATTAGGTTTAGAGATGTACACAGTATAGATGCTCAAACCACATTTGTGCCAAAAAGTAGCTGAGAAGTACTAGGATTATGAATAAGACCATTTTTATTAGAAGCATGTATTAACAAACTCTTCCTGAAGGCTTTATTTGTGCAGGTGTTGCTGCACAGCAGAACAGTGAACCACTCCAGAGCCTGCTAAACCTTCCTGTTGATCTTTTGCAGTCAAATCAGGGTGTTGGTTTGCTTCTTTGGGTGTTTTCTTGTCTTTCAGTGTTTCATTTAGACCTCAACTTATTGTAGCCTTCTGCTGCTTTAGAGAAGGCTACAATAGTAGAAACACTCAGCATTAAACTTTCACAAGGTTGTTTCTTATGCGATTGTAAAGTAAAAAATACACCTGAGAACATTTCACAAAGACTAGAAGGACTCCCAAACGTTTAATGGGTAGTGTAAAAACATGTATTTAATATATGTCTTTAATAATGTGTCTTTTTTACACTCTTCAGAAGAGTAAATTGAGGTAAGGTTCACCTGTGCTTCTGCTGCTTCACCACAGAGAGTTCAACCTATTTGCATCAGCAGCAAAGCATTCTCTGTGAGTTTGCTGGTGGAGCTGGGATATTAAGTGTAATTGCACTCACTCTCCATTACAAATCTGCATCTAGGCCGTAATCCTAATTTGCAAGTAAAAACATGAGAGGCTTTAGTGTGTCAAAGCTTGGGAATTAAACAAACAAAGGTGTGTGCTTGAGTTGAACTCACTTATTCTAAAACATCTCAACCTGGATATGAGAAATTAATGAATGGCACGCATAGCTGCTTATGGTGACGTAGCATTTTCTGAAGCATGGGTTTTATAGCTAAAACCATTTTTCATTCCACAGTGTTAAATCTCGGGGGTGGAGAAAAATGCCACACTTAAGCAATGAGAGTTTGCTGAAATTAATTAATTGGTGGCTGCTTAAGCATTGTCTGAGTTGTGAAGAATGCTGGTAAGTGTTTTTTCCTTGTTTGTTTTGGTCCTTGTTAAACTCAGGGTTTAGTTACACATTCAGAGCAATTAAGCTGTAGACCATTAATTTTACATGTGAAACACTAACATTTGGCTCATATCTAAACATTTAATACCACTTACTGGTTTAGAATTAGTTTGCAGTGGTAAAAATAAAATATATTCATTTTAATTACATTATTAATGTATCCTTATCCTCATTTTATTTTGAATGAAAGTATAATAAAACAAATACAAATGATGATTGTTAGATTTTTATTTAATTTATTATTAACCACACTTGCATTCCTTTAGACCAAGAATGAATCCCAAATGTGTACAAATTAGTAATACTCATTATTTTTGAGTATGTAGTATATCACACAGATCAATGTCAGTGAGGAGTAAACTCAGATATCCATAATGAATAGTCAGAACCAGCTGGGGTCTTTGTATGATTAAAATGGATGCTGTCATCCCTACAAAAATCTGGGGGGAAAAAAACAATATTTAAAAAGTGTCATCCTATAATAGCAATTTAGTTTTACTTACTGCAAAAAATATAAGTTCACTTACAGAACAAACAACTTTTTCAATTTAAAAAGCAAACAAGAGTTTAATTTTTATTGATTTGGTGAGTTTGCTCAGAGACCATACATGCTGTCCATTTATATAAAACAAAGACGAATCAACACACATATGTTGTTCCTACCCAATGTGTGTTTAGTCATCTGTGATAGAAATTAGGCATCTTTTCATTAAAATAGAAATAAGAAAATGTATGTTTTAAATGATCGAGAATTGATACCAAATGTTCTGACACAACAAATGTGTAGAAAGCTTTAAAGTTTTAAAAGTGTATCTTGTAGATGTGGTTCTTAAAATAATCTACTAACAGCATTAATGTGGTTATTAGTTTTGGTTATTCAGTAAAGGCCTCCTGGATTCATTAAAGACATACTTATTTACACATCTGCAGGTCAGGAAATAAGTGACATACACACAAAAGCTGGAGGAGAAAGCAGAAAGTTTGTTGGGATATGGCACCCAGTGTGTGTGTGTGTGTGTGTGTGTGGGTGTGTGGGTGTGTGTGCGCGCGCATGCGCGTGTGTGTGTGTGCTTGCTGTGGTATGTTTGTCCCAGTGAAAAGAGGGCTGTGCTCAGCCCAGCTTGGGCCCCTGTAATGCTGCAAACAGGACGGATTTGGGCTCCTCTTTTGTTGTCCCGCTTGCTGACATCACACACTGCAGAGGGGCTGAAATCCCTCTTTCTCCAACACCAGCACTTTTGAAACAAAACTGCCATGGCACTGATGAGTATTGCCAAGTTGCCAAAAATACCTCATTAATCATCACACACACGCACACACACTAAACAGCACTGTGCACAGACCCAGAAATCCTAATGGCAGTCGGAATCAGTGCTAACAAACATTCACACACACACACACACACACACACACACACACTGGGCCTTTCGGAAAGTGGAAGCTTCTTCTGCACTTCGGCCTGGATGGTTCACGCCACTAATGTGAATTCTCACAAATGCTATTCATGCTTATAGACAGGAAAAAAACAGGGCTTCATTCAAACGTGGCACTAAAATTGATCATACTAACACAATTATTCAGTTTGCTTATATACATTTGTATATAATCTATTAATACGTATAATATTACAAACAGCACAACTTTTAATGAACAATGTTCATAAAGAATACTCTCACTGTCCTTCTACCAGAACAATAATTGCCAGTTTGAACCTGCAGATATCTCTTTTTCTGATTATATGCATGCTTTAAATTTCAGGATATTGTATTAAGCTGTCTGTCTGTCCTGAGGATCAATTCAACACCTCAATCTATATACATTAAAATATATAAGCATATGAATGATTTTCATTTTCAACAGTAAGCAAAAATTCTTTGTGTCCAATACAGCAGAAAAACCACAAACCTGGCAACCCTGCTCAGAGAGAAAAAAAATAAATGTATCCTGGACCAGGCCATGCCAGTCTAGATAACCAAACTAAAGCTGTACTTTGAATATAGTGAAGAAACAATTGACTGGAAAAGTCATGCTAGGAACAGTTCTGGAATAGAACTGAACAAGCATGTTCTGAACAAGACTGTGTTGTTGAAACAAAGCAGACTATAAACAACTAATTCACCACTGTGCTAAAATTAGCTTGATTAAATGAATAAAAAATAACAATTGCTATTTGGCTATTAGTCGGGATGCACACCTACATTAGTATCAGCAGATAACTGGGTTGTTCTTTTGTATCATCTTTGTAAATATGGGTAGATTTGAAGCTCATATGTGCTGATGAATGTATTGAACTCAGGGTAACTCTGCTTGACTGTGCTAAAATATGTGCATTTTATTCACTTTACTGTAAATGTGCAAGTGCCTGCAAAAAAGTGTATAATCACCATCAGCCCACAACTGCTTACTATCGTTCTCTGATTAGCAGTGCAAGTACAGAAGCTTTACAAAACACTAAAAATGAATTCTTCTGAATAAATATTGGTAAACACTGACAAAACTGGAAACATAGCAATGCCTTCAAATATTAGTGCAGAGAAAGACTTCAATATCAATTGCCAGGAACAGCAAAAACCCCAGTTTACATTTTGCACAAATTCTGTCAAAGCTGAAATTAACCAAGAATATGGGTCCAAATGCTATTTAGAAGAAACACAGTGTAAAAACCTACTATATCTGCACTGTATTCATATTACTGCCCCACAAATGTGCATGGATCTAAAACGTTGAGATTTGGGATTTGTTATCAGCCTACAATTATAGCTTTCATTGACCATTGGTAGTTCCAGCATTTTAGGCCACACTATTCCTTTATGGCTGCAGAGCGAAAGATTTCCAAACCAAGGGTCTGCGGCATGCTGTTAGCTGCTAATAATTACGCCCGTAGCCTTGGAGAAATATTTACACAGGAGCACAGTCACTTTCACCTTTGCCCTGGAAACGTATTGACAGAGTCAAAGTCATGCTATGCAGAATGTAGAGTATAGGCATGGCTAATGGAGGATATACTTATGGACAAAAGGTGACATTTAGCGTTGATGTAAACAAACCTACACACTCAACACGTCCTACAAACAATCCCACCATCCAAATGCTTTGGCCACACTGACGTCTTAATAACAGTGTGGACTCATGAGAAGAGTGGAGAGAGGTTGTGTGTGTAAGTGTGTGTGTGTGTGTGTGTGTGTGTGTGTGTGTGTGTGTGTGTGTGTGTGTGTGTGTGTGTGTGAGCATTGCAGCCAGAACCACGGCAACTCCGACATTCACACACTCAGTTAGATGATGTTTTCACAGCCATATCTCCAAATAGCAGAATGTTCGACACTTCACATACCGAGAGTGCTACGCACAATCTGAGTGCACGACTCTGAGCAGTGTTTCCACTGTTTTTTCTCTCTCCCACTGATGTGACAGGAGAGGATGATACCAGCACTTAGCCGCCTAGCCCTGGCTGGACTGCTTCGCAATCAAATACAATCAGCACCGGTGCAACGCTCAGAGAGCATCGCTCTGATAAACGCCTGACAGGTGGAATCAGCAAGGTTAGGCCCGATAAAGCCTGCTCCTCCAAGAGCGGCCAAAATGATTTGAAATCATGAAGCAGATTGACTCCGATTTACAGGGCCGTGCAGCGCTTGGCCTTTGAGAAAGTGAGGAGAAGTGAGTACTCAGGCAAAAAGAGCCTGGACAGGGTGAGAAAGGTGGGAGATGGAGTTTCAGAAGGACCCGATGGCATGTACTGACATTTGGAAGTAGTTTAACCCCTTAAATGTTGGGTTTATTTTGCTGTTCATTTTAAAGCTTGCTATGCCTTAAAAGATGTACATACTTATTTCATGCAGTAACAGTACTGAGGGAGACATTTAAAAGTGGACACAGTCGTCATAGCAGACAATGAATTTGAACAATTCCAGAATAATTCATGGTTGAGTAAATCATAATGGATAATGGATAATCTATAGTAGCTACCGAATAATTCATAGTGCATACATCATAAATAACAGAAGATACTGAATAGACATTTGTAACCCATTCATTGTGGTATCCTTTTAGTTATATGGAGAGTATGGTTAGCATTTTCAGAACACTTAAACTGTGAAGAGCTTCTAAACAATATGTTCACCTTAACTGCATATTTTTTCTCAGTTTTCAATAGATTCAACCTTTTGTAGTATCAAAATATATTGCACTGTTGTATTTTTGTCATATTGCCCAATCCCAATCCCAGTGAACAGGTTCCTTCAGTGTGTTGGCATATGCTTAAAAACCACACATTTTACTCCTGAGCAGCTTAATTCTCTAAGGACTGTGGTTCCACTTGTCCTTCTGGCCACTCAGATCTTTAATAAGCTTTTAATGACCACTTCTAAAACACACCCCATAGTTGAAGAGCTGTTCAGCTCCCTCTGTGCTTTTCCTGCAGGTCTCTCTCTCTCTCTCTCTCTCTCTCTCTCTCTCTCTCTCTCTCTCTCTCTATCTATCTATCTATCTTCCTCTTGTTCCTTCTCTTTCTCTCTGCTTGCAAATCTGTAAATCTGTCATGGCCAGCTAAATTGTCACCCAGGTTTGTCAACTCTGCCTCTGCTCGACAGGGTCACGGGGGTTACAATCGATTTCACAGGCCACCTGCAGAGCCTGGGCTGCAAACTGACTCAAAAAATTTATACCAGACTAAGAACTGCCTACCACCCAGGGCTAAGAGGCCAGCACTCCCCCTAACCACCACCTCCTTGTCCCGGGCCCTGCAGAAGCTGGCCCAGGCAGAGGCTGGGGTTGGTGACCCTGCAAGCTGACCCCTTCAAACTTCAAGTGAATTGTTCTGGCAGTTTCCACGGTGACAGGGCACTCCAGGCTTATCCTTCTTACTCTGAAAAGGGTAGGAAAGCTCACCATAGGCAACCAGGCAATGATGCAAATGTTGCATCTCCTTTTCAGTACAAACGACTGGACTGAAGAAAAGTTTTGGCAGCCATTGCTTTTTTTATATTTAATTATTTATTTTTAGTATTAGCCTTTCAGGTCAGTGTAGATATGCACACGTTTTAAATTTATTACAAAAAGTACAGAAAAGCAAATGTTCTTAAAGAACATTTAATGATTTTTCAAGCTCATTAAGTCATGTCCATTCTGACCCGAGATCTAGTTATGCTAGATATGTGAAATGCCTACATCTGTTTCATACTTTAGCCTGACAATCATCCTGAACAAATTCATTGTAAATGTAGTAACTGGTTGTAACTTCAACTAAAATAGCACAATTCTGTGCTGCTTGCAAATCACTCATTCATCATGTAATTCCTTCATTGACCAAATTCATTCAGTGAAATTGATTAATGGATACTATAAATAAGTCTTTTGAGGTCTTATGAGATCAACTGAGCTCATGTTGAAGGGAAAGTTTGAGTAACAAAACATGACAGTTAATCAATGAACGTGTGTCATATTTATGTAAGTCTTCCATCCTGTTATCCTGTAGCTGTGTGTCGAAAGCTAGCCTTTCAATTATATAAAGCTAACTAGATGGCTATGCCAGACACATTCTGCAACTTTATACAAGCTTGTGTATTCTTTACATATCATTATGCAGACTTATGTAGCATTATGTAGCAATATGAAATGTGTTATTACCTAGCATTAATTATGTAGCAATATAAAACATTACTGAAGCATTATCATACCTAATGCTGTTTTATACATTACAACATTATATGCAGGAATATACACAATTATGTTATATAGCATTAAACTATATGGGATAATACCTCTAAACAACTGACTTATCAGTTAATAGCTCTGTGCAGCTAATATATATAAAAATATAACATGATGCCACACTAACTTATGTAGTCAAACAAAATATTATGTAATGCTACAGTACATCATATAGCACTATACAGTGTGACACAGAATTGTATTTGCTATTATAAACTATATTACTAAAATGATATATGCAATGATATAGGCTCAAAGAACAACCATTGAATTTCTGTTATAAAGTAACACTACATGGCCTAATGTTAATTTCTTAACATAACATTCTTTGGCATGTAGTGTGTTTCACAACATTGTGTATTTCACAATATTCTGCAATGCTATACTACATTATGTAGTATTATAAAGGCTAACACAGAAATGTGAACCATGGCCTAGAATTACATCCTTAGGTAGAATTATAGTAGTGCAATGTCTATTGCTATGTGATACTATGTCATGTTATGTCATAGCATTACACATAATGTAATACTACACAGCTTTCCTTAGATATACACCATGTTGTGTTGAATTATGCAGCCTGACATAGCACTACACACTTTAATGCAACTTACTCACACTGTCTGCAACATAAACATCCTTCACTGCCACATAATGGACCCAAAGTGAGCAGTGGTCAGGTTTCCTCACCTGGCCTGCTTACAGATTGGGTAGATACCATTCAGATTGGCTAGACTAATGATGAAGGCCTCCAAACACCATTCACACTTAAAACTTTAGAAACTTCATTGATAACAATCTAAATTCTCAAGTTTTCTGTATCATCAGACCTTCTGAACCAGTTGACTTACAGAGCCTACAAACGATGAGTCAAAACTGCAATGAAAATGCAGTTTTAAGTGGATGTGTTTGTGAAAATGGCTTTCCTGCTAAAACACTGACAGCACTGAGCAGTGGTTTGGCGGGAGTAAGTGCGTGAGCGCAGTGCTGCTCCGCCTGCTTTGCCTGCTTTAATGGCACTCACTGTGCTGTGCTTGTGCTAATGGGGAGTGAATGACAGTGAAATCTCATCCTGAGAGTGGATGTCATTTCGCAGAGGGGACACAATGAGCGCTGATGTGGCCGATAGGGACATGGGGACCAGGGCATCTGATTAAAACGCTGTGCTTGTTCCCTCAGTTACTCGATCAGCGTGTGAACTCTTTATTTACTATCAGATACACTGACCGGGTGGCACTGAGCTGCAGCTCAGCAGCTCACCTGGAGCACAGGGGCTGAATGCAGTTAGCCTATTAATGTGTGCTGCTAGCTTGGTAGCCTATTAATGAACACTTGTCTGCTTTCTTTTATTGAGATAATGATAATGATCATTAACTGCTACATTACTGAATTACTGTGATCATGACTCATGAAGGCATGATTTCTCTTCCAAAGGCATATGTTTATCAAGTGTGTGTTCTATTGGCAATTCATTTACATTGTTTTTGAATTTCATGTTCTTATTTTCAAAAATAAAAAAGATCTGGTTTAGGTCAAACCAGCTTTGGTTTGCAGAGCCTTTATATATGTGTGTGTGTGTGTGTGTGTGTGTGTGTGTGTGTGTGTGTGTGTGTGTGTGTGTGTGTCCTATTTGAGCTATTGCTTTCCATCTCTAAACCCCCCAGAGACTGATAGAGAGGGCTTTAGCATTACAGAAGAGTCTCTGCAGGAATGAACTCCACTCAAAGGCTCCAGACTCGCTGACCACTCTCAGGCTTTAATTAATCTAACAGAAAAACATGGACACTTCTACTAGAAGACAGAAGTGGGATTTCTAATTCACGGCAAAAGGCCATGTATGGATGTATATTTAACCCTGCTACTTCTATACACTGAGCGCATATATTGTTTCATTTACATTGCAGAACAATAAGGGGTGAATGTAATAAATAGGATAGTAAATGATTATAAATAATAAATTAAATATTGCAGATGATGGATGATATGCAATAATATTGTACTTGCTGGTGTAAATATGGGTAAATGTTATAAACTCTAGAGTAGGTAAAATACAGGTTGCAAGTATAGTATTAAATATTGAATGTTTCAAATATGTAGTCAAATGTTATAAATTTCAATCACTACAAATTAAACCAATTTATATAAATGTTGGATTTAACTTTGAATTTAATAATGAATTAAATGGTATTTTTCCTTTTTAATATTTCAGCTAAAATGTATTGTGTGTAATTACTATAGGAGTATCTGCAAGAGATCAGGTTAAAATATCTACACACTAAAGGCTTTGTAAACTCATCACCAATGTTTTTGTTAAATCTGAATCTCTGTTGAATGCAATGTTTAATCCAAGTCCGTATGTACTCCGAGAGTCTATGTTAAACCCGAATCCATGCAGGCATTATTTATGGAGCTCAGCCTGTGTTTGTAGTCTGCACCACAACTGATTTAAATATGAATAGGGGTTTAGACTTTGTTTCCAAATATGAACCAGTCTATAAAGTTGACAAAATTGCTATAATGATGACAGTGTAATGTTTTTTTCTTGAATTTACATTTTGCATTTCCACTTTCCCAATCAAATTGGTTGTGAACTGATTTGTTTGTGGGGAAAAAAAGCTTTAAATTGGATGCCAGTAAACCAGGCTGACTTTCATAGACTCTATCAATAAGTCACAAAACATCTGTGCTGGTTGACTGATGCTCGTTTTTGAATGTTCACAAGCTAGAATTCTCCTCAATTGGTCCCATATTTAGGGTTAACACTTTATAGTAAGGAACACAAATTCATTCATTCAATTATGAATTTATGACACTTGTTATCACCCTGTTATGCAATCATTTAGTGCTTTTCAGTAATTAATTTATGATGAGTAAACCTGAAATGCCCATTACAGAACACGTAAGCAAGGCAGATGTAGGTTTAGGCCTTTTTTTGAGAAAATAAAATGAAATAAAGTACCATGAATAGATACTGGATTTCTAAATCATACTGACTAATATACACACTATATACTTGTATAGTGTTTTTTAGAAAAGATTATAGGGTGTGTATAACCCTGGAATTGAAGGAATAAGGAATACAATTGTGTGAGTTGTTAGAAGACTAGTGTGTTTGGTAACTGTTTATCAGTGATCAATGCTTAAGCTTTCATTTCATATGATGATGATGATGATGATGATGATGATGCATCCAGTGCTAACACTCACACATTTAACTTAACCCTTAACATTTCCTCACAATGTGCTAACTTTAGATAATTTATTCACTTTTCTCAAGTGAATTCCCAGTAAAAACTCTTCTACAAAGCCATTGGCCAGGGCCTCACAGACACAGACACAAGTTTATTTTTTGGTTGTTTGGACTGGTCTTTACACACTCCCCCATACATTCGGAGATCACAATGATACACACATTCACATTCACTTCACATCCACTTATTCAGCATCCAACAAAACACACTAACATAAATGTTCATTTAAACATGTAAACACATGCATAAATGAATAAAAACATTGATTCACTTTATAAGTTATTTAAGAAATGGTTTAATAAATAAAGGAAATACACAATACATTTTTACACTTTACAAACATTTAAAACAGTCAACAGAGTATTCTGATATTCTGTTAAACTATGAGCACTGCTTTTTCACACTAAAATGTCCCCTTGTGTATTTATTTATATTAAACAATTCAGTAGATTCTGTTTTGGAGATAACGAAATGTATTATTTTATTATTTTCCCCCAGTCACAAAATGACTAAAGCATTGATTTGTTTTCATTCTTTTTCGAAATAATATAATTGATGTGGATAAGGGGGGGCTTAAAAGATGTTGCCTCAAATTAAAATAAAACGACAGGGAGGTTTTTGTTTTGTTTGTTTTATAGTTGTTTTTTATTTAATGTATAAAATCGATCGTGTTTATTTTTCCAACTCTTTTAAAGCAGATCTGTGAGCTGCGACGCAGTGAATGTGAATGTAACCTAAAAAGCGCCTATTGTCCCCAGCATGAGGCCTGAGGCTCCAGAGCCTAAACTTCTGGCACCATCTCCTCCTACACCTCCATCACCTCCTCCTCCATCACCTCCTCCCCACAGCCGCTGCTTTCTCTCTCTCCACCTGTTGCTGCAGTGCACTGAGGGCTCGAAGGACAAAACGCTCTCTCTCTCTCTCTCTCTCTCTCTCTCTCTCTCTCTCTCACTCGTGGTCGTCAGCTCAGTCCAGACTGTTCTCTCCACGCGGCTCCGCGCCTTTAGAAGCGCACACACGAAATTTCCACCAAACGCTTCTCTTTCCACAGTTCAGCAGGGTTGCCAGATTTCGCCACAGAAACAACCAGGTCTGTGTGAACAAGACCAGGAGAAGGGACTTCGTGTGAACAACACCAGAAGTGACCAAAAGAACGGACGTCCAAACACAACGTGTGAGAGAATCCACTTAATCAATGTGTGAAATGCGTTCCGCAAAAACACCGCAGCAGCTCAGTTTACATAAACATTAAACCCCTATAAATAAAACGAATGAATAAACTATCTCTATTTAGCGCTCTCTCTCTCTCTCTCTCTCTCTCTCTCTCTCTCTCTCTCTCTTATATATATATATATATATATATATATATAATGAGTATAGGAGAATGACATCAGTGAAGGGAAAATTCACACCTTCACAGCTTTGCTCGCTTCGTCCCTGGTGTTGTTGACACACTAGGGTCATTCCAGTGATGGTCAGTAAATGTGGATTTGTTTTGGATCGGAGGAGAGAACAGCCCGTTTCTCTTTATGACACACGTACAGAAACGAGCAGCGGCACTTCAGTTCAAACAGATCCGCCGACATCAGGAGAAAAACCCCGAAGTTCGGTATTTTCAGCCGGACTCGGAAACTTCACACACACACACACACACACACACACACACATACACACACACACACACACACACACACACAAACCTCAGCAAAAAAAAAAAAAGAACGCCCACCACCGCCCTCTAAAATTAGCCTCCATTTTTGACGGAAAACGATAAACGCAAACCCGAAAACGAGCCGGAGATTCAGCAAATCAGCGCCGCCCTGCTGCACGCGCGCGCGGAGGAAAGCGTCTGCAGGCCGGGCAGCCAAGCGTCTGACCTTTATTCAATATTAAAGAGATGCTGATTTACGCTGTCGTCGGGAGGGGGGCAGTAAGAGGAGTGGGTGGGTGGGGCAATTATCCATCGTTATGTTTCCATTAAAAGCAAATGAAGTCGATTTATTAAGAACACAGAGAGTTTATGCGGAGGTTTAACCGATTCAAGCTGAATCATTTGCCTTTAATTAATTGCCAGACAATTCTAATTCTTAAAACTGGAGCTTTTGGCCAATTATTTATAGTAAATAATTAAGTAATACTTGACATTATTATATTACCTTTACAAAAGTCATTTCAAACTTAGAAATCTGTATGTATTTTTCTGGTGCATGCAGTGCATGTATAATCCACCAGGGGGGCAGAAAAAAGTCCGATTTATTTTCTTCTTTATTCATTCATTACTATGAATTTAATTATTTGATTAGAATTTATTTTTTATCTAACATTGATTTATTAATCACAGTGATAGAGGTCTTAGGACTTGGCTTTAATAAGTTAAGATCACAGGATCAGTTTCCTTTCTTCTGACAAACCAAGCACACAGTGGGGGAGGCAGCATGCACCTTTGTTTGATGTATGAACAAATACAATGAATAAATAAAATAAATAAAACAAGGAAGGGTATGATTACAGATTACAGATGTTTAGTTTAATGCATGCATGTCTGCATGACAGCAATGCTGTAGGGGTGGGATGGGGGAGAAAGTGTTGGCACCTCTGACAGCTGGCTTTTCTGTTGCTGCTTTCAAAGAAAAGAACAGAAACAGTGAGCACTTGGCAGGCAGCTTGGTGTATTCATTGCGCTCACAATTAAGAAAATGTGTCACACACAAGTGAGTGAAATTGAAGAAAATGTTTGAGAGCTGGAAACGGGTTGGTGGGAAATGCAATAGACTGGAATGCTGTCAAACTGTTGAATATCTGCTTATGTAGCATAAATTGTGGTGTTCTTCAGGTTTTACATGCTGCAATTTATAACCTGAATAATCTTGTTGAATTATGCTAGATACGGGATTAAATATAGTTGTTGGCATTTAAATATAGTTACAGATTTGATAATAAAATATTTCTATATCTAGAAATGTAACTATATAAGATATATTCTATTTAACAACTATATTTGTGTATATTTTTACACATTCCCATATTTTGAGATTGGATTATAAAGTGTTAAAATGTGCTTCAAACAGTACTTTGAGTGATGCCAAAGAAGAACCTCTTTTGAAAAAGAATCATATTAGTAACAGAGGTGTATAGTGTCTAATAGTTCACTATTTTTGAGTCCTCTAAAAAACACTGAGTAAATCAGATTTAAGAGGACCTGTCTAAATGACCTTTTATTTATGTAAAAAAGTCTAACAAAACTCCACATCTAAACCATATATTGATAATGTCATACAAAAACCAAGAGAAAGAAAAAAAACCTTCTTAACTTTCTGTGGAAGTCAAAGTTTTATTCCCAGTCATTTTGGAGCATTTCTATTGACACAAAATTCTGACACAATGTAAAGAACAATGTCCACAATGTAAAAAACAAGTGCCAGATTCAAATTATTCAAATCAAAACCTCATAAATGGCAAAAACTACAAGCATGTTGTCTAAGTCTGAGGATGTATATAGGTGTCAATAACAAATATCAGAAACAGAACTATCATGTGGGAAAAGAATCTTTAAATTAAGTTTGCTTAGATCTGTTAAAGGATCAATATCTATCACAGACACAGATGTTAAAGGAACAAAAAGTGCTTCTTCTTTAGCACCACTCAAGGAAATACCATTTCCACAAGTTATAAACTCACACATAATAATTACAAAGGGTCCTTTCTATATCAATGCCATAAGTCTTTACTTTATGGAGGAAAAAACTATGTTGATTTTTTTAAATCTTTAAAGCTTCTTCACATGCATCCTTTTTTTTTACTAAAATGTTTTTTTATTAAGACAAGAATGGTTGTTCCATGGCATCACCTGAGAAACAATTTATTTTTATGTTTTTAAATTACACACTTTCTGCCAGTTCTTGGACTGCACTGACAACTTCTGCAAATACAGATTGGCATAGAATAGACTGAAAATCGCATTATAGTGCACACTTGTTTTGTGTGTGTGTGTGTGTGTGTGTGTGTGTGTGTGTGTGTGTGTGTGTGTGTGTGTGTGTGTGTGCAACTGAATCAAACAGTGTGTCCATCAGCATCTTTAAGAGCCGGTTTAGACCAGAACTCTACAGTAGTCAGCCAGATCAGAAACCTGCCCTGGCCTAAAGAGCAGCTCAGTGAGGCATAGAGCCGATGCCATGCTGGCTGTCAGTGGGTAGAGTGTAGTGAGAGTGTGTGTGTGTCTGTGTGTGTGTGTGTGTGTGTGTGTGTGTGTGTGTGTGTGTGTGTGTGTGTGTGTGTGTGAGAGAGAGAGAGAGAGAGAGAGAGAGAGAGAGAGAGAGAGAGGGAGAGAGACAGAGAGACAGTGAGAGAAAGAGAAAGGGGGGGAGAGAGAGAGAGAGAGAGAGAGAGAGAGAGAGAGAGAGAGTTTGGGGAGTGTGTGTCAATCCCTGCCCCCCACCCCCCAACCCCAAACTTCATCACCACCAGCTTCTTCTGCATCCCTGCACCTGCAGTGGATCAGGCAGCCACTCACACACTGCACTGTTAAAACACACCACACTGATTCATCACTTTGGCCCATCTCACAGTCCTGCTGCCCCCAATAGCCCACCCTAACCATGAGTACCCTCATCTACCCCAATCCACTGCTCCCAAGCCCACTGTTACCCCCTCAGACATGGGCAGAGAAGGGCTGTCATTGGGAGAAAACTCAGAAACTCAAGTCATTAGCCTACTTTCTCTGGTTGGACCACACACCCACACACACACACACACACACACACACACACACACACACACACACACACACACACACACACAAAATAACTTTGGAGAAAACAGGCTTCTCAGTCCAATGGTGAGAAAGAAATTGAAAGAAAGAAAAAAAAAGAAAAAGAATCTTAAAATTAAAATAAAATCTAGAGCTAATCATATGCAACCCTATACAAGAGCAACATTTATTTCCATAAAAATCATGTTGGTAATATATACTGAACCTACTTTTTTCACACTATTATCAACATGGTTCTTTATGGAATCAAGAGTGGTTCTTTTATGAGTGAAGAACCTGTAATAAAATTAGACATCACTTGAATGTTATTTAGATCTTTAAAAAATTAAAGGTTCACTACAAACATGGTACTTTATGAAGCCAAAAGTAGTTATTCTATGACTTTGTTCAAAGAACCCACTGAGAACCTTTATTTTGAGTGTAAATGGAAGCAATACAAGGCTAAATAATAAGGCTAATAATACAAATACTAATTATTACCACCACCACCACCACCACCACTACCACTACCACTACCACTACTACTACTACTAGTAATGTTTCTACTACTACTACTACTACTAGTAGTACTGTTTCTACTACTACTACTACTAATAATAATAATAATAATAATAATAATAATAATAATACATTTTGAGTTAGGCCTAAAGAGAACCATATCCTCTCTGCATGCAGCCCTGATCTCAGTCTAACACTGATAAGTGTGTAGTTTTTAAGCCCACTGACACTACAACAGCTGGGTTGGAGTCTCCTTCACAGCTGAGCAAATAATTCAACAACACCAAATCTGACTAAAATCCATGCCCCCTTCTAGGATAGAACACTTTGGTTAGACATCCCTGGTCCAAAGCTGTGTTCAAATCTAAGGTATATTAAACATTTAACACAGCAGCACACACACCAGCCAAGAGGAAAATGTAATCTATTGAAATGCACTGCCCTTATCAGATTCCTTAAAATCTCAATAGCGCACGCTCACACACAGACCACCCTTTATTCTCCCAGCAACCATTTCTCATTAATGAACACAGCCCAGTCCTCCAGTCTTCAGCTCCTCAGCATCCCTCTCTAATAACAGTGAACACAGACACTAGAGCAGGTTTTAAAGGGAAAGTAAGTGCGCTCACCACCTGTTGCTGCTGCTACTGCTCCTGTTCCACCCAACAGCTCCATCCTAATAGCTTCAGAGCTATAATTCTGTTGAAGTAAGAAAACATAATAATAATAATAATAATAATAATAATAATAATAATAATAATAATAATAATAATAATAATAACATATTATTATACAAAGAGTAGCTCTTTGGCAATCCACAATATAAGGTTACATTTATATTAAATTAAATTAGATATAGATACAGACGAATATAAAAACTCAGTACAAACTAACAAAAAATATCTGGAATAAAGTTTGGTTCCAGATATCTCCTGGACCACCAGCTCACCTGATTTAATATCATTAAGAACTGAAGAATTTACCAAACGAACTCTTGGAATATACCTATAAATAATGCTAGACTCCAATGAGGAGAGCTTTGGAAATGTTTTAAGGAACACAGTGGTGTAAAAATACTATCTTTGAATGTATGTTATTTGTATTCATAATATGAGTTCTACTGATATTTACAGCCAGACAATGAGCTTTTAAATCACCAAAATATGCACATGTGCCTAAAACCTTCGCATAGTTTATATATAGACCCAATATTAACCTCGCGCCAAATTCACCGTTAAATAAAAAACGGAATTAGTCAAAAAAACGAAAACCCTCTTAAACAGTCACCCATGCGCCCTAAGGAATGGATATTAGCCTATCTTTTGAATGGTTAATCCAAGACCGCTGCAAACAACCATCACACACACACACACACACACACACACACACACACACACACACACAC
>CM067514.1:12452052-12484865 GCA_034509495.1 Acestrorhynchus altus | reverse complement strand
GTTTAGTGTGTTTGTGTGTGTGTGTGTGTGTGTGTGTGTGTGTGTGTGTGTGTGTGTGTGTGTGTGTGTGTGTGTGCGCACATATACATGCATGCATGCATGTGTTTGAACTGTCTGAGGTGAAGTGGACAGCATGCCCCCCCACCCCCCACCCCCTGCATTCGGGCCTTAATCTGCTTATGGAAATGCAGCGAACAGCAGGGAATCAGGAATCACCATCACCTCACTGCATGTGTGAGAGTGTGTGTGAGAGTGTGTCCTCCTCAGCTGCACTTTTCCTAATTGACACACTACAATGCAGCAAATGCACACACACACACACACACACACACACACACACACACACACACACACACACAGTTTTATCAAGACTGAGGGCACACAAGCATTTTCATGAAATGAGCGCTCATCCAGTGCTTAATAATATGACTCTCTCTCTCTCTCTCTCTCTCTCTCTCTCTCTCTCTCACACACACACACACACACACACACAAACACACACACACACACACACACACACACACAGACCACTACCACCACCACCACCACCATCACCAGAAAATGGGCAGCACCATATAAAAAATCCACACCAATCAATCCAGTGAAAAAAATCTGAAACACCTCCAGCTACAGTTATAATACAATTCAATAATTTATTTTACATTTTAATACCATAAAAACACAGAAGCTGGACATCAAATGCAAACCACTTAATTACAACTTTAACATGTTTATATTTTTCACATGATTTTTATTCTGCATCAACTGAATCATATGTACAGTATTTAAAATTCATACATGTGCTCTGTAAGGCTTATTTTTTTCACAGGAGTAAATCAGCAGCACGTTTTGTCCACTAGGGGGCGCAGATGAACAGCAGCGGGTGTAGCAAGAGACACGTTTTGGGGGGAAATATATTTAATGAATATTTTCTCAAAAATGAAACTGTTTTAAACACGATATGAACAGACAAGCATGTGGTAATATTTGCAATAAATAACTCAATTCATTCATCTTTTGATTTAGATTTGCCCTGCTCACGTGACATTAAGTTTATTAACATTAAGTGTGAAAAGGCGCTGTTTTGATGACGTTTGCGCCTCAGAGGGAAACAGACGCGTGTAACTGCAGTCAGCGTTACAATTAAAGCAGATTCGTTACAATGATTAAAAATTCACTCCATTACCAAACACTTCAACATGTGTGAAACTGACAATAAAGCATAAAGAGATTTAACCCCCAAACAGCACCTGCTCCACACACACACACACACACACAGCTCTCTGTGCTGATACACTCACCAGTCACCTCCACTCTGGCTGGTCTTTCTCCTCTTTGACTGGCAAAAGCCAATATCCACAGTGTGTCCGTCCCAAGGGTGCCAAAACTTTCAGCAAATAAAAATAATAAAAATCCATCCAGGGCTTTGGGTCTTCAGGTCAGCCAGTCCACACACACACACACACACACACACACACACACACACACACACACACACACACACACCTCATATACACCTCATATACACACTTCATGCACACCTCATTCATCTCAGTGCATGCAAACCTCATAAACCTTGCACTCCGTGCACGCCTTGCAATCCTAACGCTCCACACACTCCACATACTCCTCGCCCTCCTCGCTCCTCTTCGCTCGCTGGTCCTGGAACAAGAAAACGACGTTTTATGGCTACACACAGGGCTGATTTGAAAAGAGGAAGAATGCATCAAGAACAACAAAAGTCAAATTATACCACCACCCCCAGCACCGAGCATAATGAGGAGGAAAAAGCTTTGTATTTTTTTTCCCTCTCGCCGGGTATTCAAAGATAATTTGAAGCCATTGTTTCTTCCACAGATGGTTCTTTTTTTAATACAATAACGCTGCTCTTTGTGTGCACTACCCACAATAAAAATCTAAAGCCTTCTCCTGAATAACCCATTTTGTTCGCTCTTGTAAAGGGCCAACAAAAGCGGCCGGGAGCTAATGGGCTCGCTTTATTCAAAGCCAAAGAATGGCTATTTGATAAAGAATTTTTTCTCCCCCCTTTGCTGAGAATGTATTGCCATGTCATACGAAGCTACTGTACAGTTAGTTTCACCAAAAAGACAACAAATGGGATGGTATTATCATTATTACTGTTATTATTGTGCCTTTAACTAAGACTAATCTTCCCCTGCTAAGTGTTGAGTCAATCCTTCAATAGCAAAAACATGAATAAGCAAACACTGTCCAATTAGACATTCGGTTCTAAAATAAATCTGCACAATGCAAGCTGACACAGCCTGCAGCATTCTTCCTGCAAAACCAGAGTGTATCAGACAGGTTACAGCATATGGTCACATTCATGCATCATGGAAATCCTTGTATCACCAAAACAGCAACTTTACAGGAAAAGGAAAATGACTTCATGATTTTCAGTGGATGTTGTCAAATATTCAAAGATTTTACATTTACATTTCTACTGGTCCATTTATCCTGAAATTTTGTAACAATTCAAAGAGACAGTATCCAAGACAGTAGTTCAAAACACTCAGCAGTGAGACTGTCTACCTGTAAAACTCTATATAACATTAGAATGAATCCAAATAAACATGAAGTCAGTGGTCAGTCAGAGTGTCTACCTGTAACACTATACATAACATTAGATTAAACTGAAATAAGCACAAAGTCAGTGGTCAGTATGTGTGTTTACCTGTAAAACTGAATTTAGGCTGAGAGGCAGACTATAGGACTTTATCGTTTCTGACAGCGAGCGCCAGGGGGAAAGCAGAGCAGTGAAAACAAAAGATCTCAGTAGGGAAAGTCGTAAGTGTGTGTTTGTATACCTATCTGTAAGAATTATGGGTTTTCTCCACCTTCCTGAAGCTCCATACTGACAGTAATCCACTGCAGCCCCGGCGAGGGCCTTTTGTCTTCTTCATGAGCACCATGGTTTGCTCCTAATCTCTAAGGGTGCGGCGACAAAAGGCACAAAATAATGACTTCAATCAAAATACTGCACCAGCTAATTAACTCGCAAAGGTGCACCCCAAAAAAGAGACGTCTAATAACAACAAGCAGATCAATAATCTGCTGATAGGCTGCTGGTGGGATGATTATCAAGAAAAAGTGGACACATGAAAACATTTCATCTTTTTTTATTCCTGTCCAAAATGCCTTTTTATCCCTGGAAAAAGTCAAAGGCAAAAAATCTTGGCTTTAAGTATTATTGTCAAGAGGATTAGCTGTCAGCAATACGCTTTCCCTGACGATCTCATTATTAACTTAATCTCCAAACCTAAATCAAAGCCTACTGACAAATACAACTGACGATTAGAGGCAGGCTTAATTAAACTCCCTTAAAACAGTGAAAGTAATAGAAAAATAAAAACAGCAAACATAAAAAGATTATAAAAGTGACTGAAAACACAAGTTTCTGGAGCATTCAGACCAATACCAACTATTCCTTCAGATGGAGCTTTAGTATGAATGAGTGACTAGATGGTGTTTATGTTTTATTTACATTTATATAATGTCTAATATTGTTTATTGATCTATTTCTATTGTCCATTTCCTATATTTCTATCTGTCTGTCTGTCTGACATTATTAACACTTAAGAGCCCAAGGAGATATGTGTTCCAGACCTTTTAGAAGATGTGAGAAGGTCCTTTTGTACTTAATTTTGTCATTCACTGTAAGCCCCTATGTGAATTATACTGAATATCTTGGAAATGTCACAGAACAGTTTGTGGATGTGTGCACATAACCTCATTTACACAATGCTGGTGCATTTGGTCAGTACTTGAGACAAAACCAGCTCATGTGTATCAAAGCTCTTTTAGCATTTAAAACGCCTTTTAAAAATGATATATACTACATATAAGTAGTTGTGACCCCATTTCTACAACTAAACAATGAAATACAAGTTATGAATGTTTTGATGTTGCATATATATATTACATCATGTTACCTCTTTACCTCAATAAGGAAAAAGAAAAACACAAATGAGCTGCTCAATTAATTTAACTGATTCTATTATTTTGAATGAATATGCTCTTATGGGTTAAAATAATTTCCAAACTCAATTTCTCTAAAATAAGATTAATTAATAAAGTATTTCTGCTGGTCCATAAATGCAGAATGATTTACACAATGTACAGAGTAGCTACAGGGTTCAAACCATGGAGAAAATTAAAAATGGACAAAAACTGATATAAATGGTTGCCACTGGACAACAGCAAAATGCACCAGATGGTTTCAGCCAGGCTTAATTACACCTGCTTAAAAAATTAGAGGTAATAGAAAAGAAATAACAGCAAACATAAACTTATCATTTATCATGTGGTCATTCAAGTGATCTAAAACAGCTACTTTTCTCCAATCATTTTGGAGACTCCCAATCAAGGAATGCTAATGCATATCCATCTATAATGCTGGCCTACAAAGCCAAAAATGGACCAAACCCTTCATACTTGATGGCAATGGTCAAAACTCGATCTGTACCAAGAGCTCTTTCAGCATCAAGTAGAGCTCGACTTGAGCCACCATCCCTCAGGTTGCAAGCAAGACAAGCATCCAGACTCTTTTCTATCCTGATACCTAAATGGTGCTACAAACCTCTCCTGGGGGACCGAGCTGAGTCACTCACTATTTTCAAACACAGACTGAAGACCCGTCTCATTCAAGAGTATTTAACTGATTAAAGGTTTATATTTATACTGAATCTTGTTGGTCTCCAATCTGACATCTGTTTTCAGCAGCATCTAAGCTTGAGGAATCTCTGGATTCTAGCCTCTTCTAACTAGCTAAGGGTGTCTTCTGAGTGAACAGCACAGCAAATTTTCGCACTGTTGCTCTGGAAAAGGTGCCAAATGCTGTAAAAGACTGTTTCTTGCATTTCTGTCTACATTTCAGTAACACGATCTAACATGATCTTCAGATCACACATAATCTTTTCATCTCAAATCAATGTCACCTACAAAAACAAATGACGATTTCAGCCACGTTTAATTTATCTCTCTTAAAAAAGTAAAAGTGATACAAAATTAACAACAAGAAACATAGAATGATCTTAAAAATTTCCTTCCAATCAATCTGGAGTCTCCCAATCATGGAATGCTAATGCATCCTTTGAATGGAGCCGCAGTATGAACACATAACTGGGTGGTTATTTCCATATGCATGAGTGTATTCTAGGAGCTGCTGTGTGTATACATATACACGTGTGAGCATATGTGTGTGTGTGTGTGTGTGTGTGTGTGTGTGTGTGTGTGGGTGTGTGTGTGTGTGTGTGTGTTGTAAACCCCATGCTTTTCCCATGTGGCCTACTCTGAAGAGAACCCCACTCAGATATCTGTCAATCAACCTTCTTACAAGGGTGAGTGAACAGGATTGCCCTCATCATCACTGGGTGTGCAACATCTGACCGCATTAAAGCCCACTAAAGGTTCATTTAGAGGAACATAAATATTAGTGATGGTGTTAGTGACAGCACTGGCTATAGGAATTAAACCAAATGCATTTTCCTCTTTCCCAATGTCAGAGTTGATCAGCATTCAAAGCTTTCAGGTGTTTAAAACCACCAATGGCCCAGAAGAGCTTCAATCTGTGCTACTGGAAAAGAAAATTGAGGAGATCATTATTTAGGTCAATCTGTTCTTCATACTAAGGAAGACAGTATGATGAAAAGGAAGAAGAAGCTGAGTGCTGAAGATAAATATTCAAAGCATTAGAACACATCTGCCAAAGTTATGTTTGTTTGGGGTTATGTATCAATAAGCAGCGGCATTACATTTTTAAAAATAATAAAAAGAGTACACTTAATATTTCAATTCATATGTAAATGAGCTCTGATTTGATTGTCTGATATTATCCTTCATTCAGAAAGCAGTCCAAACTGAAACACACTTTATAAGTTCAGGATGAATGGGTGGTCTAAACTGTTGTAAACTGAACAGATTTGTGTCAATAGGATTTATGTCAATTTGTTTATTTGTTACGTTACAAGTGCAATGAATTTAAAACTGACGGCTGTCGAAGCTTAGTTTCTGCATTTGGACCTGGGGAACAGAATGATGTGTTTGGAAATGTTAAAATGGTTTATATCAAGGTTAGTAATCTCTTCATTTAATCCATTTTTAATGGTGATATGAAGACCCAACACAACCACCCAGAACACTCCTATTCAGTGTGTTGTGTCAAGATCTACATAACTATTAATTTCGAATCATTTAAACAGATCAGTAAATCAAAGCTCAGTCCATCTGGATTCAACAGCCAACGACACTTATGATTAAGACAGATGAGCTGATCACTGCATGTTATCACAGACACAGACAACTGCCACGCAAACCTTATCAAATGAGCCACAGTCATTAACCCGGTTAGCAAAGCAAGGTCAGATTCAGTCGTGTCTGACCACAGGCCTGTGTCTGCCACTCCTCGCTGAGCATGTAGACAAGATCCCTGTCAGGCATTGAAATGACCACCTATGGATGTCCAATCCAGCATCAGGTTAGAACACAACACCACAAAAAGAACAAAAAGATAAACAAAAAGGTGGAAAAGAATACAAAAGTGTTCTCTGAAGAGCGTGTCAAATTGAGGCTCTGTCAAGGCCATGGTCAAATCACCATGATAAGTATTGAGGGGAACAGCTCTGTGGAGCAATAAAGCAGGATATGGTGTTCCATATACAAATATACAGTTTAATACCTTTTTATTTTGTTTACGAGCTTACTTATTTACAGATATGGTGACTTATATTTATTTTCACAATGCTAAATTTTAGTTATTTACTAATTTGTTTGTTTACTTTATTTATTGACTACTTAATTACACATACAGTGCCTTAATTCATTATACTTTATTAATTTATTTGTGCATTTTTATTCTTTATTTACTTGCAGTCTTGTTTACATATCTAATGCCTTATATTCTTGTTTTCTTACATTATGTTTTTTCTTTATGCCTTTAAATTAAGTCATATGTTCCTTCATCAAAACATACATAAATAATAAATGTTATGCATTTTATTGTCTTTATTCAATGAAATACATATGTTTATCTCTGTCTATCAAGCCATTTTTTGTCTGTCTTGTTTGTTTTTTTTGTTGTTATTGTTTATTATTTACATGTGCTCTTTGTTTATTTATTAAATTATTGCATTAATTCAATTTTAAATGACCCATCAGAGACGACAGCTGAGGACACCAAGGTCCTTCAGCTATTACGTTGGTGCTGCAGGACTGTGAGCTCTGTTCATGACATGCTTAAACAGAGCAGATTTCATCATTGAATGTGGTGCGAGCTCTGATTGTAGAAACAGAGGCAGACTCGGTTGCACTCTTTCTGTGTTATAAAATAATAACACATTTGCTCGTGAGGGTTTTTTTTTAGTTGGTCTCATAAGCCCCCCTTTCAAGGTTTTCCCTCCTTTTGAAATGTTTAATTAAATGACTTTCCTTTATCGTCACAAACACGGAACAAGAACTGGGGGGAAACACTATGTTTGACCCGTGAGGGAAACACAAAAGATGTTATTAGAAATCAGCACCCAGAGTAAATAAGGAACAAAGAACATATGTCTTATATTTGCACATCTTGTCTCGCTTCAGCTGCGTTCAATTAAAAAGCATCTGACTTGGAAATACAGAGCAGACACACACCAACAGAGCAGAATACACTGTCTACCTGCTGCACGCTCACTGCTGATTACAGCAACAGCACTGAACACATATACACAAGCACACACTGTACACTCCACACACCATAATAATGGTTTAGGTTCATTTAAAACGTAACCATTCAGAACTGAACAGTCATGAATAATGATCATGCAATTCAATAGGAGGAGGAGGTGCTGTGTGAAATATTCATATCAGTAAAAATCAGTTTTCCTACCAAATGTCAGCATATTAATGCATCAGGTACTAAAATTAACACAACATTATGCTAATTAACACTATGTTTAATTGTGTAAACCTGATTTTCTGACTGGACTGTTCTGACCTGCATTGCTAAAAGTGACTTTTAGAGGAGCCAACATAGTATTGTAAATAGTAGCCAGACAGAAAATAGCTTTACACCAAGGAAACTTACTGTTTATATCATTTATGGATTACAAACTGCTATTTTGAAACAAACTCAAGCTCCCAGTCAGTGACATACATTGATGTCAACTGTAAGCTCCTGGATATCTTGGGTAAAGAGAATTACAAGTTGCTGAAGAGGATTTTTACTGGCATCATGTAATGACTATAAAGCGCATTATTTATCAAATATATCAAGTTCTATAAATATATAAGTTGAAACACAAGGTCATGGTATACAGATTTAGCATCCAGTTTTAAATGACAATGACATCCAGTTTTAGACAACTGCGTCTAATTACAGGTGGTAAAATGAAAGTTATAGATTATTTAGAATCCCTTTATGACGGTCAATGTTCATATGCCTCCATAAGAATTTCTGACAACTGACATAAATGTACATAAACGTCATAGAGGCCTAAAGATCATCTGAGGTGAAATGACAAACATTGACAAAAGCATGTGACTAAGTTTACCTTAGGTAAACTTATTATTACTCCCTTGAGTATAGTGTAACCAATCATTAGACAAGCCAAATCTTTATAGTTACATTTTTATAAGACTACAACAAAATATACAGTCCATATCAGCCTAGCAACCCCACTGGAACCTCGTATGGAAATCTGATAAATAACCTATTTTAACATATTTAAGCACTTGGTAACTATTTCATTTGAACAGTACTGACAGATGAAGGAAATATAAGAAAACACATTACATTTACACACGATACGTCCTCTCAAAATAATTTGTTAATTTGCAATTTTATTGTGAGGAAAAATGTAGGACAGCCTCACATTTATTTGTACTTTAAATTCATAAAATTTGATTGCAATGGGTAAGACCCTGCAGGATAGAACCAGAGCAGGTATTATCTGAATGGTGAGTCATTCTCAAACACTGTGTCCACTTACTGTCCACTCTATTAGACACTCCTGCCTAGTTGGTACATCTTGTAGATCTTAAGTTAGAGACAGAAGCTGTTTGTGTTGGTCCTCTTATTGTTAAAGGACTATGTCTGTCATAAAATCATACCAGTGCTCACACATTAACACACCACCACCACCAAGTCACTGACCCACCACTCAAGTATTACTTGTGGTAATTCTATGAGGTCATGTAAATTGAAGAACATGTTGAAAGGGGGCTAACAAAGTATCTAGATAAACAGATGAATGACAGTCTGTAATTATAGAACTACAAAGTGCTCATGTATGGAGAGTGGAACTGATAAAATGTCAAGGAGGTGGTCTTTTTATGTTATGGCTGATTGACGCAGATGCATATGAGTCTGGGAAAGGATTTACAAAGATCTCAGGACAGAAATCAGAAATCAGCTATTCCACGGTCTTAAAACATCTGCCAACATGGCGAGGTCATGTTGTCCTAGCAAGTTAAGCCCAAGAGCAGACCACAAGGCCAAATTCCTTTATATGTATTTGCCAGATATAGTATGATGCATATGTCAACTTATTTTAAATATGGAACATACAGTATATTTTAGCCATACATCAACATATATCCACTGCACATTACAATAAAAAGCTTCCCAACTTTTGGTGGAAGTTAATGTTAAAAGTCATTTTTGTAAAGAAGAACTGCCAAATTCACATTATGTCAAGCACAGGACAACAAAGATACATATATAAAATATGTGATACTTGTGTATACAAGTATTTAATATATATGTACAAACATTTCAAAGTATAGGCCCAGTCCTATAGCCATATTTCCGTACGTGACAATGCCTTTCACCAACTTAAATCTTAAAACACATTGTATTCACATGCCTTGACTAATCCTCACTCACTTTCTATACCATAAACCTTCGATAAACAGCTGAATTCCACTCAAAAACACAAACACAAGCTCTGGTTAAATGCAGTATTTTTTTGTGTGTGCCCCATGCTAAGAGACGTGGTGTGGAACGACAGCACTGTAGCTACAGCCGTAATGAACAGATAGCTGTCCTATTAGATAACAGAGTACCTGCCTGCTATAATACCCGTAATAGATGCAGCTAAAAAGGCAGGGAGCGTCGCCCTGCTTACTAGACAGATATTCTCACCATCAGACATACCGATGGGTTTTGTTTACCGGCCAATTTTAATTCAAATAAAGCTTTGCTTCTGCTGACTGCACATCATTATCCCTGAGACTATAATCCCACCAGCAAATCCTATAGCTTGCAGAGCCAGGCCCTTTGTTTGGGATTACTGAAAGCTTAGCCTATAACAAAGAGAAATGAGGCGTTCCCCTCATCCGCTGTAATTAAGTGTGGAGAGTCATTTTCCAATCCGGCCGAGGTGCCAGCACATCACTGGATGATACCTTTTAGTCCCCAGAGATAGCGGACGGCAGTCGGAGATACCTTACAGATGTTTAGGTTGACAGGCAGTGGCTGTAACTGGCAGCTAAACCTGGCGGCTATATCAGCTTAGAGAGAAGATCAAGAACATGTACGCTCTCAAACTGCACCATTTCTTCATATCTCATCACTGTCTCCTGATCTTATAGCGATTTTACTGTATCTCCGGGCATTCTATCTTGGAAAAAATCTAGGAATTACAGTGAGATTCTCACTGTAATTCATGTGTTTATATATGAGTGTCAGTGTATTACTTTTACTTCAAGGTTATTAACAGTTTATTAGCATTTGCAGCATTTCAGACTTATTTTTATCTTTGCTTGTTAACCCCTTAAACCCTGTATGACCCTATAGAACAACAATTCACTTCTTCACTCTCATAACTACATTACTGTTATGATTAACATCAGTTTCATAACCCTAAAATTGAACCATGTGTGGCTCCAAAAGATATGCTAAACATAACAGATCTGAAGGTCAAGGGATTAATAAGGAAAGGGAAGAAACTGGTCTGATCCATCATGATTTTTCAAACTGAATCATTCAATTAGAGGGCAAATTTCACCAAACCCTAAAATACTGATTTTGCTACTGTACACTCATAAAAATAAGGGCACTAGACAAGGTTGTTGAAGCTTTACCATGGAAGAGCCACTGCAATCCCAAAAATACTAAATACTAATTACTAAAATTACTAATGAATATTAGGTTCTACACACTAACATATCTATTTTACACACTTTTATTCACTCTTTATGGAGACAAAAGTGATTCTCCAACCTCATTGTTCAATAACCCTTTGGATCATCTTATTTTAGGAATTCTAAAATAATGCTGGAAAAGTTGTGCACTGTATATGTAATGAGTCTAACTTGGAATAGATTTCAATATTAAAGGGTTAAAGAAAGATCACGTGATATGAAGGTTACTTACCAATTTAAAGTTCTTTATTCTCATAGATGTCTGTTACAAACATGGTTATTTGTAGAATGTCTGTAAAATAGATGCATGGAGGTGAAGAATGCCTTAATTCTTAGAACCCAGGATCCGCACTCTGCAGGCAGTTACATGCCGTATTCTAGGATTCATGTTTCAGGATCAGCCACAGATAGGATACACATATCATAACAGACTTACAAATGACAGAACACTGTCAGTCTCATCATTCTCTGATGTATCAGGGAATCTGCTTAGAAGTCACTCATTTCCAACTGAATTAAATCCCAGTTTAAATGGCAAAAGAGCCTTGCAGTGCATGTTTACTGCTCTGTCCACATGTACCTACTCCCGCTGGATGCAGACTCTGACTGATCAACAAGAGGGGGAGGGGCTGGTGATGTCACTGACCCAGATAGAGAGTAATAATTGGAGATTAAAAGGGGCTGATTGCTGATTTTTTTTGCTCACACTGTAAAAGTCATGAAAAGGGATTATACTGAAACATATATAAATAACAAAAAAAGGATATATAGGATGTTTTATTTTATTTGGACCACTGTCAAGCATGTGCTTGTCAATCCTCCTTGTTATCTAATTGTTACAAATAACTAAAAATAAATAAAAGCATGTAAAATATGAAAATATGCAGCCTTGGGTTATAATTATAGTTATAAGTTATATAAGTTAGCCTACGGTTCTAAAGGTTTCTCTTACAAACATGGGTAGGGTTTCCTAAAAGCATCTTAACAAAAGACACTTCCAATTGTAGAGCAAGCAATACAATTTAGATTATCTTATTTTTTTGGGAAACTGGGTCCATGTTTGTTTGTTTTTTGTTTTGTTTTAAACTAAAAGTGGTTCTTCTATGGCATTGAAAAAAAAAGTCACATCTTAGGATTTTTTTTTCTGAATTGTCAGTTTAAAGACAGTTGTGTTGGAAAAGTGGAGATCCTACAGTGTACATATATCAGTGTGGACCTCCAGCCCTGGTACTGGATACCTCTGCTGCAGTGAGTGCCCAAATGCTTCTCTGGCCTGGCTGCTTGAACCCCACCAAACCCCACCAAAAGAGACTAAGTCCAGCCCTGGCAAGCTGAGAGGAGATAGCCATACAGCACTCCAGACACACACACACACACACACACACACACAGAAACTGGACTGCCATCTGAAGGCCCGGCCGTCTTTGATAGAGGTGGAGGCTTTGTTTTGATGGCTGTCCAGTGAGCTGGATCAATACGGCTATCTCTGCCATGGACTTTTCTCAAACGGAGGGAAATCCAGTAAAATAAAGAGCGGCCCCGTGTGAATAGAAAACGATCAATGCTTTTTCGTTGTTTTTTTTTTTTTTTACAAAGATAGAGGTAGAGAGGAGGGAGGAGGAGGGAGAGAGAGAGAGAGAGAGAGAGAGAGAGAGAGAGAGAGAAGGCAGAGAGAGAGAGAGAGAGAGAGAAAGTGAGAGAGAGAGAGAGAGAGAGAGAGAGAGAGAGAGAGAGAGAGAGAGAGAGATAATCAAACACAAAGCAGTTAGACAGTGGCTGAGTTTTTGGACACATATAACCCAAGAGGCAGCTCTGTCTACTTTAAAAGTTCATATAAACACAGCAAACATGCTTTAACTTCTCAGTTGTCTTGGCATTAGAATGTTGTGGTATTTTCAGTATTTTCAATAAAACTACCCATTACAAAACCCTGAAATTTTACTGCTGTTTAAATGCACTATTTGCACCTGTTAGAAGTGTTCACTCTGTTCTAAATTGCAACACTCATTTATACCTCATTTCACGGTTTCTTTACTGTATGAAAGATAACACACCTGGCCAGAAAACTAACATCATAAAATGTTTCTCACACACACACACACACACACAAACACACACACACACACACACACACACACACACACAATTCTATTTAATTCTATCCCATAAACACAATGAGTCTACTTTGACTCCGATTTGTCTATTCTATTCTATTCTATTCTATTCTATTCTATTCTATGATCAACCAATATTGATCCTAATTTTTCTATTCTACTCTGTTTTATTCTGTTGAATTAGATAAAAATTAATCAGACAATTTTATATTAAGATGTAAATAATTTATGACACTTCCTACATCAACATGACCTAACTTCTTTTGTTATTTCTTACTTGTTGAGCCTAACCACCACACATACATACCAAAAAAAAACAACACACACACACACACACACACACACACACACACACACACACACACCTGCAATCTGTCAGTCTAATGCACAAAATCCAAACATGTTGACCTTTGACTCATGAATGACAATCCTCTACAAACCTACCATCAATGGCCAGCTCATCTGGCATGAACCCTCCAGACACAGTGTTTTTAATGAGGACTCTTCAGGGAGGTCTGAGGTTTCAGTGGGCAGACAGGCCGTGACTTCACCCACATTTCTGTGTCCAGCTTTTCTTCCACTCTGTTTTAAACTGTAGTTGCCCAGAATTTCGCACCTCGGCCATAACACAGCGGAAGATGAATGACAGCCGGCAGTTGGACGCTGTGTGTGAAATACAAAGAGAGCCGGAGTTAGGGAGCAGAGGGAAACATGCATTCCCCCAGTCACTAAACGACACGGTCACCACGGGAAACAGACCGTCGTAAAACACTCTCTCTCTCTCTCTCTCTCTCTCTCTCTCTCTCTCTCGTGTCAACAAGTGATTCTTTTAAACCTGTCTGAAACTGTTATCCTAATTATTTGTAACACATGTATACAAATTATTAATATTGTTGATCATGTTTAGCTAGGAACAACAAAGTATAACAGATCACAAATCTTTTGCAGTTAGGTTTAAACAAAACTCACAAATTCAAGGGTGATACAGTACACCAAGGCGGCAGTATCGCAACACTTCAACCTATCAGTACTTTTTTTGCCCATACTTTTCACTAATGACATTTAAACACTTCGAATTGATGAACAACATGATAGGGTGTATTGTCCAGTTACCTTAAATGGCACAAAGGTATGTCAAGTATATCATGACCTTTGTGCCATTTAAGGTAACTGGACATTGCACATTGCACCATATCATGTTGTTCACTGCATTTGAAGTGTTTAAATGTTGATATTTTACCTGAAAAATTAGGATGGTCTTAAACTTTACGACTAGTACTGTTCTGTATGCATATATCGTCACTGTCAATTTTACAGGAAAATACTAAAACACTGATACTAAAAATACTAATACTAAGAAGTAATTAACAGTATTTTAATAATTTATATTGATCTATTCACCCAGGGTATATAACACAGTGTGCGGAGCAAGAACATGGTTTCACTTGACAACAGTAATATATGTAAGTAAAAAATCATGTCCTTGATATTAATCTTATGAACCAATTATGGCTTTTCTTATGATTTACTGAAGTAGGGATATCTTTATTCTGATAATGAAAACAAAACTAGCACATGTACACATAGAGCAGGTGACAAGTGCATGCAACAGTTACAACATCTGCTTTCCCTCATGTTTGTGTGCAAGCATATGCTGTGTGTTGTGTGTGTGTGTGTGTGTGTGTGTGTGTGTGTGTGTGTGTGTGTGTGTGTGCCCCCCCTCAGGCTGTCAGCTCCTTTACCACCCACTGTTAACATCTGCTCTGCTTAATGCTGCTGTAACTCTGCCACACTGATACATGCTAATGCTAATAGAATCAGCCCGCCAGCATTTATCACACCACAAGCCTGTGCCTCACATGCACACACACACACACACAGATACAATAGATCGTTATTAATAAAGCAGCTGAGCAGACACAGCCACACAGAGCTCTGAGAGTTTAGTGAGAGGTGATAAAACTCAGACGGCATTACTTCGCAGAAACTGTCTGATTTTACTTCATTCGAACATAATAACAAGACGGAGTGTGCCACTGTGAAATAACAGAATGATTGTGATAAAGCATTAATAAAGTATTTCTGAAGCACACCCAAGCTGACGACAATATACAGCCGTTCTGACAATAAATTAAACGAAATTATGTTTCCTTAACTAACAGCTTGTTGCTGCATCATATTAACAAACTCCACTCACTCACTGTACAGCCAGCAGCTCCTTACAAAGACCAACAAATTAAGCTTTTTAAGGTACGTTTTTTCATGTCCATTTGTCATTTGTTTTATATATTTGTCTTAATCCTTTTACTATAATTTTCATTTCATTTCATTTTTGCTTTCTTTAGCTCAAGGTATTTATATTACTAAAGAGGTTTTCAGGTATTTACTTAGTAATGGCTTTCCATTGAGGGATGCAGTGTTTGTGAAAAATTGTGCTTTAATGGTGAAATAACAGCTCTGTAACAACGCTTCCAACCAAACCATTTGCATAGCCAAAACTGACTGTTATTGTTCTTGTTGTTGTTAATTCATGTAGAAAGAATGTAGACATTTATTTTGGTCACATTACATTAACATGATATATTTTATTAATGTTCAGTTATAAACATACATTACTAGTGACGTAAAACTGGATTATTATTGTTTATTCCCTTAGACCCTAGACTTATTACTGAAATATTCACTGCACCACATACTCAGAGGAATTCAGCCCCTTATGAGCCTGGCTGGATTTGTTTGTTTGTTTGTTTGTTTGTTTGTTTGTTTTTGAGAAACACAGTCTCACATGCATAAAGATGATTAATTTTGGTGATCATATTAGTGACAGTGGTGGGAATAAAGCCAAATGGATTTATCTCCCTTTGTTATGATCAGAGCTCACCAGCACCCAAAACTTTCAATAATGAAAAGAGCAGATCATTATTTACATACAACCTATTTTTCATACCAAGGAAGACATTTTGTGTTGTTTTGAGAGCCGAAGACCCACAACATCAGAGCACAGCTGCTCTATCAGCACTAAATCTTTCTAAATGTGCTTTTCTGTACAGAACAGAAGTATCAGGGGAAATCAAGAAATGCTTAAAGAATTGTCCCCAAACTTTTGACGTTTCAGAGAACATTCTTTTCAATGTTTAGACGAGGCAGAGTGAATGGAACAATGCCAGCTGGACGTCTCTGACCCAGAACTGCTGCACAGGCATTCGAACCCATCGTCCCAACACACACCAATTCCCCCACCACACCCTCACCCTCAATCCCCACGATGATGTTTGTGCAAAATCAATAAACCTGATCTTGGAGTCCATCTGCCATTTGGCAGCTCCATCTTGTGGTGTCTGCTTTAAGAATATAGAGGCCATACTGTACAATGGGCCAGCCAAGCGCATGTAATTTGTCAGGCTAATCTGCAGCACTCTTGCATTGATTTTTTTTCCCTCCCTTTTCTGACTTTTTAGCCTCTAGTCATTACAAGCACAAAAAACTTACTTAATCATACGGTGTGTTAATGTACGGGTGACAATAATGTCCATTTTCTTGCCCTCTGGTAATTTCGTGGCTTTCTTTAGCTTTTGCTCTAAAAATCTTTTTATAGGTCAGTGTCCTCCCACTTCTGGAGATTGGAGGAGGTCAGCCGTTCTCTTCTGATGGAATACATCTCAAAGCCCTCAAAAAATCTTGTTTACGCATTGTCTCGGGGTGCTATACACTATTTAATATCACTTTTATTTCCTTTATGATTTCAGTAATTACCTTGAATAGCATTAGCTAATGCACTAATGCACTTTTACAGCACCAACTTTTATACTTACTTCAAGAGGACTGATGTACAAAGAAAAACAATTATTGCACCAAAACCATGATTGTAGGTTTGAAATGATGTACTTATATCTGCAGTAAGTGACACTAAGTGGCATTAAGTTCATACAAGCATGTTTCTAAATATGAATAACAACTTTATCTTAAAATGATTCATCTGATATCAACAATTTCAACATCTGGTACACTCTTTAAAACTCTTAACATAACAAATAACACTTTTGCTGTTATGGAAGTAATAAAAAAACTATTGGGTGATTCTACTGAATCCAAAAGATTTCTGTGGGTTTGAAAAGATTTTTCTTAAAAAAATCTGTGAAATAAACTTGAAGAAAAAAAATAGTGCTGTCAAAATGAACATGTTAACACATGCAACTAATCAGGAAACTAATAGTTTTTTAACACAAATTAATAATTTTAACAACTTTGGCTAAAACTTTTTAAAAAGTGATGTATCAGCAGTTTTATTTAACCATGTAAATACAGTGTTACTAGTGTTCAGAAGCTAGATTACATCTTATTTATACTGAAATTTACATCAGTATCATAAGAAACTAACATTCTAATGTCATCTCTCTCTCTCTCTCTCTCTCTCTCTCTCTCTCTCTCTCTCTCTTTCTCATAGACACACTATTAGTAAAATGGATCCTTACGTGAGTTAGAATCTGACTGTTGCAGCTCTGCAATAGGAAACAGAAATGCTCCAAATGACATGTAATTAATACATTTGATTCTTCTGTAAATTTGCCATTTTCTCAGATACAAATATTCACGTGACAGAAATACAATGTACTGGGTTCTCCATGGTATAAACCTTTTAATAGACGTATGATGAAAAAACAAGAGAGCATCTACCCAGCACCTAAAGAAAACCTTTTTTTAATTTAGTGCCATTACTTTCAAGCTTCTTAGTCAAATAAAAAAGCAGTTACTGATTAGAATCAGAGAAAATACACGTCTTAAATCTGAATAAAAATGGGATGTTAAGACCCTTAAACAACAGAATACTTCAGATGACTACAGATACAAACACGAAAGCACAGACACACACACATATAACCCTCAGCAGGATGGATGACACTTGCCCACACAATGGCCCTGTATAGAGCGAGACAGTGCAGCCTGGGCCTAAACCCATTACAGGACATGGTATTACACCAAGAGAGCACAAACCAAGGGGGAATCGGCACTATCTTCTTAAATAATCCAGCCATATCCGCTGCTCCTGCATGCCACATTGCTTTCGAATCTGCGTGTTTGTGCTGTTTGCTCAAACCTATCATTTACACCCTGAGCATTTGAGGGGGGGGGGTTAAAAAAAGAGAGTAAAAAAGAAAGAGAGAGAAAAAAAGACCCCCTCTTATGGCATGTGTGTCACCCCGGTGCTTGGAGAGGCTTTAGCACCAGCGCGCTTATCTGAAGCAGTCGAATGTATTTTTTCTTATCGGGGTAAAAAAAGAGAGAGAGAGAGAGAGGGAGAGAGAGAGACAGAGAAAGAGAGAGAGAGAGGGGAGAAGTGAGGAGAAGCCGTCGTGTGACAATGCTACCGCCGTTATCAAATTTCCTCAGCCCAGTCGCCATGTCATTCAGCCAGTGAGATGGCCCCCGCCGCTTTGATTGATGGATGGGGGCCCCGTCACCCACAAAAAAAAAAAAAAAAAAACTCGGATCAACAGCTTTGCACTTCTCTCCCTCATCGCACAACATTCCGGTGTGACAAAAGCAGGATTACGGATGCATTAGCTTTCCATCGACCATGGGCCTGCTGGCCTTGTCAATACTTTGCACATAATAACCTGAAGCTACGATAAGGAGACAAAAGGAGGGGGATGAGAGATAGGAGAAGCAGAAAGCAAAAATAAATCAATGGAAGTGTTGGGGGGAAAGTTTTTTTTCCTGAGACCCTCACATGCACACACACACACATACACATACACACACGCTTGCTGTCAAGCTGAGGGAAGAATTCGGCACTGATGCAGCCGGATAATGGCCCCTGACACCGACACAATGAGTCCTTCAGGTCTATCAGGTCAGCTGGCTTTGATAAAGCCTGATCTAGGGTCCACTCAAGCAGGCAGGAAGACAGGAACGGAGGCTTCAGAGGCTTCATCCCACTCTAACACACACACACACACGGACACAGACACACACACACACACACACACACACTCTGCCTCCAAAGCATTACGCAAGACATTCAATTACTCTGTTAAATCCCCAGAATTAGGAGCCACCGACTTGAGTGACTTTTATACTGGAGCTTTCAAGCGTCTCGAGGAAAAGGCCCGCGAGATAGATCTCAAATCGTCTCCTTTCACACAGATTAAATTATATCCCTCCATGCAAACGGGCCTTGTTTACAGCTCACTCCCATTCCTTCACACTGGCGCTCAAATGCATTAGACTGACAGCAAACATGAGACGCCTGAAAAAAAAAGTGCTGCATACTTATGCAAATACAGGCTAAAATCACAGACTTCTCAATCTCCCCACAACAAATAGAACAGACACACACACACACACACAAATAAAAATACAGGCTGAAAAAACAAACACTGACTGTCCAGGAGGACAACTTTACAGGAGATGCTAAAAAAACGTAAGCATTCAATAAAAGATGCTGTACAAGATAATTCTGGACCATTTCTATTGCATGTGGTCTTGGCACATGAAAAAATATACATACAAATTAAATGATGGTAAAAAAAAAAAAAAAAAGCAAACAAAAAATAGCTAAATAGCTCAAATATCCTATTAAAGATATCATATCATGAAAAATATTGTGTATATTTTCTCAGTTTACATTAGTTTCAGAGTTTGATACAATGGATAAACATCGTTAAAGGTTTCAATCTCCACAGCTCATTAAAAATGTGCAATAAAGAGTATGTTTACGATTAGCTGTCACAAACAACATCTCTTCTACATATGAATATCCACCTGTTCAGACTATTTACTTATTTATTTAATGGCTGAATTTAGCAAATAATCAGTGATTGTGTCAACACTTGAAAAACTCAACAATATTCAACAAAATGTTACTGTAATGATATCCATCACCAATTAGCATGGTATGTACCTTTAAAAAGCTTGTATGTACTTTTGATGGGCTAATTATATCTATTTAGAACCTGTAAATTGACCGGGGTGCCAAACATTTGCATCCTGCAGCATGTACTAAACTTTTCACAAAAACACAAAAAAGTATATATAGCCCTATATATCCATCCATCCATCCATCCATCCATCTATCCATCCATCCATCCATCCACATACTCTTGGTCTCATACACACTGAAATGCACATATAAACACAAACACACAGATTCCTCAACAGGCCACAACTAAGTCCAGTTCTCTCCATATGCACCACAGACTCATATCTATGATGGCACTTCAAGGTCCTCCTGAAATTGGTGGAGGCTGGAGTGAATGAGTGTGTGCGGCGAGGCAGAGGGTAATTGTTTCACCGTTTGGTAATTAATTAATTTCCTTGACGCGCCTCGCTCGAGCTCGAGAGCCGCTGCAGGTAATATGAAATAAATAAAGTGGAGGCAGGCTCTGGAAAATTAATGAGAGATGAGCGACGAGAGGCCCTGGCATGTTCTGTCTGCGGAGAGGACTGACATACAAAGACACAATAAACCCCCGGAACAAACAGCAGCTTGAAAAAAAAAAAAAAACTCGACCAGAAACAGTGAGCAAATTCAATTACAGAAGTAATTAGAAGATATAGGGCAAGGCTGCCTTTTGGGACTGCGCCAGAAAACATGAATTAATAAGAGAGAATGGGAAGAGGCCGTTGTAGTAATTAAGAACCAATCACCTATGTCAATGAATACCTAAAAACAGGATGGAAAACTATTAATTCAGTGATCAAAAATATTTTTAAGATGATTAATACAGCAAATTCATTTTAAAAGACTAATTTCTGGAAAGATAGCAAGACAATTGTACATAATGTGGTCTTTCTGGCATTTATATTGCTAATTAAATTTTGATAATTTGCTGAGGCATTTGGAAATTATCTGGGAAACAGCAAAGGCGGCGTTTAATAAATATTGCACGGGGGGATGCTTAAACACTGGCACTGTATGAGGCCGGCAGAGATCGCGTGACAATTTCTGCTCTGAAACATTCAAAGCAAAACCATCAAACTTCAAAAAATGCAACTTAATTTCTTAACGTCTCATTGGGAACAATAGGCATAATTAAATTACGCTGAGAATAACAATGCGGTGCATTAGCTGATTAATCTTGCGGCGATACATCAGTGGATTTGTGAGACAATTTCATAACTGAGTAAAACAAGAATGGATGGTGGATGAAGGAGATAATGCTGAAGATACCAGTCTGGTGCAGGGAAGGAAACACAATACAAAGAAAAACAAAGTGAACAAACAAAAAGTATTGTTGTGTTTGTGATTTGCATGGCAAAGAAGGTAAGTTGTAGATGTACAATCAAGGACAAAGATCCCCTGCAGCCAGCATCAATAAAACCCCACCATTTTGTAAGATAGTAATAATATAGTATTTACCTATAAATATTCACAGACTGGCAAAACAGACACTCCTGATATCATTGTTGTTCATATTAGCATAGTTGGTGATTCACTTTCCTATACTTGGTTCCACTCTACAGCAGTTTTACTGCTTATGGAAGTGAACAATATGTGAAACATAAGCCTTATCCTTTCTACACTGGAACTACACATTACACACTCCATCCTATACCCTTAGAATGAGTTGGAGTTGCAGAACTAGTCAACCGACATCAGTACCTCACCTCACGGATGATGACGCTTGTGAGGTTAAATGCAACCAAATTGTCCTCACAGCAATGTTCCAGCATCAAGTGTAAGTCTTTCCAGAAGATTCTAGGTTCTTTCAAGAACTCAAATGCTCATCAATACTCTTATAGGCAGCTCTTGGGGAACTTTTGGGATTCCTCAGTACAGAATCTAGTTCAGTAAAGGACTCATTTGAATTAAGGCACCTAGATGATCTTTAGATTGCTATATTTGGATCCAACTATGAAGAACGTTTGGAATTTATCTCAATGAAAAAAACTTCATCCTAAAGAATGGGTTCTTCTTGAATCTTTTCTCAAGGGTTTCTTTAACCACCTTAATAGGTTCCTTCACAGTTTCAAATTGAAGAACCTCCAAAGGTTCCTTGAGTGCTTTTTGACTGTTACTGTAGCAAAGAGGGAAAAACTCCTTTTAATACCTTTGATTTTGGAAAAAAAATATGGACAATCATGTGTTCACAAACATCCAGAAACGATATAATGTAGCTACAAACAAAATATAGTGATTTGTTTATATACAAGTCTTACTTGTCTAATTTCTTTATCTGCAGTGTATTTTCCCAAATACTTGAGCCACTTCAAGCCCTGTGATCTAAGAGGCCCCTGGGAACTGGTTGCACTAGACCCCACTGGCTGTAATCCATCCTTGCATGCATGCAATTAAGAGCAAACAGTAAACTAACACAGGGGCCACTGCTACTTTACATTTCAGGGAGGTCCTCCTCCAAAAATATAAGGCACTAAATATGTATTTATGATGATTTGTGGGAATTTGATCAAAAGGATCATGGGGACACATCTGAGACCAGGCCGGTTTAATTTCTGGAGAAGATTTGAGAGAAAAACATAATTTAGTCATATTCAAATGTCTCAGTCTGAGAGCAAAACAGATCCTAAATATGAGGCCTGTGATGTGAATTTTAAGTTAAAGATCTTGCAGTCGGATTAGTCATTCTTTCTGCAAAACGGGAGATTTCCGCACACAAAATTTACATATTCATATGTGTTAGCGGTTCAAGCCATTTTAGCAGGCGATATGAGAGGCAAATTCCACTTAACATTATCAGCGGCGAGGATCGGCAGGCATAAAAGACCAATTGCCTGAAGGGAAGGGATAACACTAATATGCTTTCAAATTTCAATGAAATACGAGCCCCCATATTTACACCATGAGGTATATCGTTTACTGAGGCTGAGGATGGATGCTGAAGGCCCATGCAGAGTTATCATCCTCCCTCCAACTTCAATTATCACTTAAATGGACTTAATACCAAAGATGGTAATGACGAGAGAGCATATCCTCCTCTAAAGTCCAAACTCTCGGCCAGCCACCAAAACAAATGGACTTAGCAGTGTGATTAGTGTCTGAAGCTTCAGTGTATCAGCCGTGATCAAACGCTTCCCTCCATTCCGGCTGCGCGATACCAAGCAAAGTTTATGTATGCGATGTCAGGGCCTTAAAATGATTTAGCTTGATGCGAGCGTTAGCAGAATCAGCTAATTTCCTATTCAGAGCTTCTATTGGAGCCCCATTTGGATAAATGAGAGTGATTAAAAACCAAGATTGCGACAACATAAGATGTCACTCAGCGCAACGTTTGAGGAACATCTGGTGTCAGGGAGACCTGAGACGGTCGACGGAGAGACAAGAACTTTCCCTCTTCAACATTCTGGCATCCGCATTCACACGCCGGGGCCTGGTAACATGCCAGCGCCTCGGCCATCTGTGTCCTTTAACCCTGAAGATGACAGATGTGGAGGCTGATTTGGAGATTCAGCTGAAATTCACAGGCCTTCGCTTCATGAGAACATCAAGTGGAGGGATCACAGGAGCACTTCCTGCCACTCACAGCCAGTCTAAATGAGCCAATCCACACGCTGTCAATTAGCAAAGTGCTTCAATTAATTCACTTTTCTTTCTATACGGAAGGAAATTGGGCTAAAATTAAGACTTTCCAGGAAGCCGTGACGAAACTGTGGTGAAAAAATGGGGAAGAAACATGGCACAGCACTGTAAGATGTGCTGGTTTGGATCTCATCATGTACTATGGGGTGCCTTGTGAAAGTATTCACCCGTTTGGCTTTTTCGTGTTTTGCTTACAACCTGGTATTAAAATGGATTATTTGAGGGTTTGCATCATTTCATTTCCAGAACATGCCCACAACTTTGAACGTTTGATTTTTTATTGTGAAGCAAACAACAAACTATCTCCATTTTGTGGCTGCAAGTTGCTTTGGATCAAATCAAATCAAATCAAAATGTACTTTTATAGCACTTTTTACAACTGATGTTGTTACAGAGCAGCTTTACAGAAATAAAAAAAATAGAACATGAACAACAGCACATGAAAGAAAGGATGAAGACAAGGAAAAACTCCCTCAGAACTGGAGAAAAAAACTTTGAGAGGAACCAGGCTCACAAGGGGTGACTTATCCTCCTCTGGTCAACCTACTCATACATAAGGGGACACTGGACCACCACATTCTGCTGTAATGCTCAGGTGTACTGAAGTAATGATAGTTTGATGGTAGGACATAATAGTAACAGCAGCAGATCATTTGAGTTGCCTAAATTTCTACATAGTTGGTGATGGCAGGTGGGCAACTACTCCATGGCAGGGTGGAAAAAATAGTTTAGTTTATTGTTTCTATTTATGGAGAACAAAGAATGTAAACATTTCCAGAGTGTGGCAAGTGACTCCAGCAGATTACAGCTAACTATTACTGCCTAGCTTAAAGGAGAGAAGCAGTAGATAACATAAACACGAGAGCATCCTGAAACGTTGTCATCCAACCACTCAAACATCACAAACCTGAGTGGTCAGGTGAAGGAGTCAGACGACAGCACCAACATCCCAGTTTACCATAATTCCATGAACCCCTGGATCTGCAACCTGTTACTAACGTGAGACATTCATGAATTACCAAATGCTACACTGAACAAGTGAGTTTTCAGCCTAGACTTGGAGATTGAGTCCCAAACATTATCTGGAAGTTCTTTCCAGAGCTGGGGGATTTGTAAGAAAATGCTCTTCCCCCTGCTGAGGCCTTCTGAATTCTGGGAATTAGTAGGAAGCCAGCACCCTGTGATCTGAGTGATCATGATGGCTCATAATGGGAAGTTAGATCTTGCAGATACTCAGGGGCAAGCCTGAGTAGGGCTTTATGTGCAAGTGGGAAAATGTTATAATCAGTACAGAATTGGACCAGAAGCCAATTTGTACAGAGGTAAGTCTCTAAGGGCTTGCCACATCTTGCCACTGAGCTCCTTCAAGTTAGAGGGTTTCCACTGGTGAATCTCACCACATATTCTCCATTGGATTAAGGTCTGGGCTTTGACTAGGCCATTCCAATACATTTACATGTTTCCCCCTTGTTGCTGTAGCAGTACGCTTTGGGTCATTGTGCTGTTGGAAGGTGAGACTCTGTACCAGGCTCAAATCACTCACAGACTGACAGGTTTTGTCCAAGAATGTCCCTCTATTTAGTACCATCCACTTTCCCATTGACCTGGACCAGTTTCCCAGTCCCTGCTGCTGAAAAACATCCCAGAGCATCTTCCTCCATACATTTGGGGAGTCTTCCACATGCTTTTTGGCAAACCTAAAATGAGTCTTCCTATCTTTGTAAGTAAAGGCTTTTATTTCTAGCAACTCTTCCATGAAACGCAGCTCTATGAACAGATACTTCAGTCTCCGCTTGGAAACGGCAGATCTTTCAGAGTAACCTTTGGTCTCTGAGCTGCCTCTATGATTAATGCCCTCCTTGCCTGGTCTGAGAGTTTTGGTGGGCAGCCCTCTGTTGGCAGGTTTGTTGTGGTACCATGTTCTTTCCATTTAATGATGATGATGCTCCAGGGGATCATGAGAGATTCAGATATGTTTTTTATAACTCAACCCTGACTTTACCAAACGGTTAAGATATAAATACAAAAGTCAGTGTGAGAGCTTTGATGTGAAATGCTCAGTTCTGGAGAAATGTGCTAATCATAATAGTTTATATTGCTTAAGAGTTCAATGACTAAAAGCAACCTCACATGAAGATATCAGACCAGCTGGCTACGAATACACTGTATGTCTGAGACAGTGGTTTACACTCATTTTTAGCATAAAATTAATTTATGCTGGAAATGATGCAAATTCAGAAAACACAACACCTAGATACCAATGAACTGTCAAATCTGGCCCACATCTGCAAAAACACAGTCCAGATTTGCCACAAATAAGTCTGCAGAAGCTGGGAGAAAATGTCGGAGAAATGACCTATATGGATTAATTATGAACTATATGAAATTTACAGTAAGAATTCCTCATTTCACTATTCTTAAGGTCAGGTTATGAATAAGCATTAAAGTTGCATTTAGGTGTAGATTAATATGTAGGTTAAGGTATAGGTTAAGATTTGTTTTGGTGAAGATTATAATTGGGTTTCATTTTTGCCATTTTCAGTTTAGTAGTCTTTGCCTTGTTTCAGTAAACTTGAATTTGACGAGTAGACTCTCAGTTTTGAGACTAGTGACATGCATTTTCCTATCATATAGCAATAAGTCATTTTTCAGTGTCAGAAAATGACTAAAGTGGATATTGTCAACAAGAGATCAGGTGGGCTCAATGTGGCTCAGCAGTCTAATGTGCTAGTAATGTGATCCAAAGAAACGTCTGAAACACTACAAGTCTAGTCATAACACAATGGACGTGTTGTTTACAGTGGACACTTCCAATGCATTTATTAGTATTGTATGTAAACTACAAGTGTGTGCGATTTGCAACTAAAGCTATGCAATATGAATACAGAACTGGCACCAAGCATCCAAAATAATGAAAAACAGGTCCATGTGTTCACTAACTTCACATCTCTTTACGTGTCCTGTAGAAAAAAAAAAACATCTCTGTTGTGTTGTGAATAGATGTTCAGTGATTCTGAAGTTGTCGACTACTATCAACAGTAGTCGTATGCTCTATGGTGCTGTAGAAGACCCAATTGTGTGAAAGTCTTGGCAGTGAGAATCTTGTGCTGTCTGAGAAGCCCCTAGCCTGCTGATTACGGCGCAGTTAGCTTGCTCCTCCGAGCTCCGCCACATAAATTGCAGTGTCCCCTCAGCCCCCTCTTTTGTAATATCAAGCTCTGTATCGCAGCCCAGGCTCAACCACGTCGGCACTCATTCTTTACCCAAATGACAGTGTTTTTGTCCAGGTAATGGCACTCATTTCCCCCAAAGCCCAGCGGTGGCTTCACTTATCATCAGACAGAATCACAGTAGAAGGCTCCTGCTCAGGTCCCCCAGCTACGAGGAGCCCTCTGAAAAACACAGAGGGAACTTGCTCTTGCTGTCATGAACCCCCAACCCATGTAACCCAGCGTAAATATCAGACAGAGACCAAACATGCTGTGGAATCATCTGATCTAGACACAGTAAGAACACAACAGACATAGCATGCTGCCCATATGTTACAGACTCAAAGCCAGACTTTTGGTGTCATCAGAGAGGCTGGTGGTCCAAGAAACCCTACTATTACAGAATGTTTAATGGTATGTGATGGAAAACTTAATTTTTACTTTTTGACTTACATTTTTTTATCCACATAATCCCCAACAAACAAACAGGTATTCTGACCACATAGTTTGAGTTTCTATATTGAGCAGATAGATGACTGTCAAAGTGGTGCTACAGCAAAAACAGACAACCACGAAATGAAGCGGTAAACAGTGTATAATCAGTGAAAATGTAATAGTGTATAATTCAACTCCTCTTCATAGTATGGCATTGTCAGTAGAAAGCAAATGTCACCATGCTTAGTGCCAGGCATGGGGTACCCCCTACACTCTTAAAAATAGAAGTTCTTTGAGAGGAACCACATTTGGTTCCATACAGAACCATGTTTGTACTATAAATGTGTGAAGAATCTTAAAGTCTTAAATAACTTGCTCTTGATGTAAAGGTTATTCACTCAGATACATCTCTGTGATAAAAATGGTTCTTAACGGAATTGCACAAAGAAACTTGTTTACATTGTAGAGGGGTGTAAACTAAAAAAAAGCTCCATCCAATACCAGAGTTAATAAGCCCAGGAACTGATTACAACTGAGGGATAGCTAAATGCAATCAAATGCTTACAACAATGCTCTGACTAGCATAAATCCTTCAAAAAGATTAGAAATTGTTACTGTAACAAAGTGGACAAATTCCATATTAATACTCATCCTTTCAGATCAAATGATGGAAGACGCAGATGTCTACAAACACCTGGACATATAGTGTATCTCATGCATTTTATTTTCGCAACTTATAGAGCTGTTCTCAATCCAAATGCCACCAACATGGTTAATGAATCTTCAGCCTTCAGATTCATACGACGTGAACAGTTGTGCCAGCCATCACTGGCCTCCATCATGTGAATGTCTCTGATCAATCCGTCATCTGCAAATTGACGTTTTACAGTTTTAATAAACGCCCAACAAATAGAGCTTCCATTCACATCTTGTCTGTCTGGGAAAGATGTGACCCATCTGAGCTTCTGCAGAGTTCGGTCCTGAAGTGAATCACAGCCATGCATCTTGATTTGGCTGACAGTTAGGCTCTTTGTGAATGGAGAACACACTGCAGTGGGAAAGTTAAATTAAACAACTGTTTTGACCCCTGTTGTATGGGAACACACACGCTCAGCCATACCCTCAGGACAAGAGGCACTAACAGACTCCCTGGAGAGAGAGCAGGAATGCCTACAATACTGAACACACACACACACACACACACACACACACACACACACACTCTTACACACACACACATCCATAAACTGCCACCACTGTTGAATTAACTCTTACAGTCAACCCTCACGTCCAGTAGGATTCAAAGAATTGCTGACATAGGCATCCAGTTGTTCACACAGCTTGTATAATCTTCACAGAAAAGCACTGACCAATAAAACAAGATGCTCTGAGGCATACATGAGCCTACGGTCACTAGTCTAGTGTTGACTAGAAGGACATAAAGCCCCCAGTTTTGGGCTTTCTGGACTGAAATATAGTGTATTCATTCATATTTCTCAAACTTATACTCAAACATATCTGATGCTGTTTTGATATTTGCTGATGCAATAACATTATTATTTGGTTGAATTTGGGTTGTGGTGTCAGGTGAGCAAAATTTAATGTCAGGACACGGATGTGGAACACTAAAAACAATGTTGATATTGGTAGTGGGTTTTAAGTTCTGATGGTAAGCATCCAAAATGCAACATTTACCAAACACTTTGATGTAAAATACCAACAATAATTTGAGTTATGAAAATAAAAATCCACAACCTGACATTCGAATGTGATTAGAGGTTAATAATTGGCTTTATTTCATGGAGTTGAGCAACCAAATGTCAACATCTGGCTAACACTGGAGCTTGATGTCAACCCATTGTTGTGTTTTGACAGAAATACATCAGTCAGACTGATGTCAGACTGATTTTCATTTCACTTTTAACATCTATCTTAGAGTCTGATGTCATTCTGATTGTCTGCTTGGAAAGTGAGGGTAAAGTGACGTCTTAGGCAGACCTCTGGGTTTAAGACCAGAGAAGAGTCTTGTTCATAAAATCTGATGGATATTATTGCAGTTACTGCCACCAAATGCACTTCACGAAATATGTCTAATCTGTTGTGCCTTTTCCTCCATAATTATTTTATTTACATATATTTATTTGATATAAAATGTCAGAATGAATGCTAAGGAAACCAGACCTAAAATGTAGCCATGTATCATTTCTGCTTTGAGAACCAAACAACAGATATACAGGAACTCCACCATAATCAGAATTCACTTGTTACTGAACTTGTGCATTTTAATAAATAAAAAACAATGTATGAAGTAACTAAATTCTCTGTCTACTGGCCAAAAATGGCCAGAAATTCAAATAAATGAAGCAGACACAGTGATCCTTGATCAAATACAGCAACTGATGAATAACAAAAGCTTAAACAAAAGAAAACACGCAAACCTCAGATGTAACTAGGGCTACCACTAATGACTATTTTTCTGTTGATCCATCTATCAAATGTTATCGATTAGCTGACTAATACTAAATGACTAAATCTGTTTCAATAAGTAAAATTTGATTTAAAGTTTAAATGGGAAACTCCTATTTCTATTTAAAAGTATACTGATCTCAGTTATTAAAACCGGATCTATTGTTTATGTTTTTTTTTTTTGCATTCTTTACACAAAGAAATGTGCTTAATATCACCACAGAAATAACAATAATCACACTGTTACACGTTTCCATCAAGCCTAAAAGACAGAAAACACCAGCCAAACATTCTAATGCAAACACCACAAATTAGAGGAATTTTTGGATGAAATTTACACAACTGTGCAGGAGAAAAACACATAATTAAGTTTAGCTGTAATTGGGCTTTGCTGCACATATGTACATATCACTTCTTTATCGTTTTTTGTGTTCAGGCCGTTTGTAATAAATGCCCATTCTGGTTTAACTCATCCTTGTTGGTGGGAATGTAGTTTTTACCCCAGAACAAGTGGAAAGTTAAACTTGGTCTCGCTCTGCTGCAGTGAAGGAAAAAGCTCCCCCGATCCACTTCAACCACAATTGAGACTGACTAACATTATTAACCCTGTTTTGGTCTGAAAGGCAGTCTGCCCTTGAAACCACACACAAAATTCATAGTACCTTTATGTTTCGTGCTAATATTACGTAATTCCATACTCTCCGTGCCTTTGGTATTTGAAAACATTTAGACAGAAACCTATTTCTCACACTCCGGACTTCGAAACTGCAGCACTGAATGGAGCTGAGAGATGAAAGAAACTGGAAATGACTGACCTCATCTACGCAGGAATTACATACAGGCATTGATGAATTGATGCATTGACTTAAAATAGACATATTTTCAGCATCATCATAATCAATTATGCCAACAAATCATGGAAGCCTTAAATGTAACAGTAACTTCCATCCACAGTCAAAAGTGAAAGTAATAAAAATGGAAAGTTATAGACTCCAGATACTCAACACCCCAACTCATCCCAAAAGTATTGTATGATGGACTGCCACAGTTCTGAGACTGATATTGCCAAATATTTTGGTAAAAGACATTTTCTATTATTTATGTTTTACTGAATTTCATCAATCAGTGCTTTTGCTTCCTTTATTTGAGATTTTCTGTCTAATTTCACACATAAATAGGTGATTGCTCATGAATATACAATAGCTCATTAACATGGAATTTGATTGGCTGTTTCTGAGGTCACATTGCAACCTTAAAAAGGGAGCGCTACACCGATCACTGCCACTGTGAATTGATGAGTAGGTCTTGAAATACTGTGCCATGAATTCTGTGTGGCATAACATTGTTATCGATGAGTATCGTGAATCTGCTGCTTTAACTTTGAAGTCACGCCACGTCAATTTGTAGTTTTCCTAACGTTTATTTGAAGCACTCTGATATGATGTTAAAGTTTTCGATTAACTCTTCAGACTTGATTTAAATAGTGCAACATTGCACCAACAGCCAGTGTTACTCTAATAGCCTCCATCTACTCTGGACAAAAGACTGACCATTTTCCATCAAACCCCATTATAGCTGTATGAAATCTGCTGATGTTTCAGCAGCATGGCAGCGTCAGATTCACATCCAGAATGCACTGAATAAAGGTATTGTTCTTCAATTAACTGGTTATGTGATTTTCTCTATAATCCTGTTTCTCTCTCTGCTGCTGCTGGTCAGCAGGGAGCGGTTTGCAGCGTTGGACAGCCAGAATGAATTCCTATGGCACTCACAGATCTGTAGCGTTTGGCTGGGAGTGTGTATGTGTGTATGTGTGTGAGAGAGAGTAAGGCTTAGATCATGTCTAAACACTGCATTGTGTTCTGATGAAAGAAATCTGTTCTTTTATTTCAACATCACTGCGGTCCACACAGCTCCCAGTGCAGGGCTGGTTGAAAGCCAAAGCTGGGCACAGTGCACGAGTTCAGAAATGATCTGTGAGTTAGGCCTACTTTTACCGAAATCTATATAAAAAGTTTTTACAATAAAGCAGGTCATTTTATACAAAAGAACTTTAGCATTAACTTTGCTGTACTGTTAAAGTAGACAAGGCTAGACACTAGAATATAAGGTCAATATGCAAAGATATTTATTTTGTACTTTTGCACTGGAACTATGTAAGGAGAAAGAAATGGAAACTTATGGGCACCAAGTAGAATGATGCTAATTTTATAAAATTGTTGGGCAATCTGTAATTGTATGTCTAACTCTTACTGTCTTTAAATAATCACCATAGCAGTATTCAGTGTGTGATCATTTAGGCGTGCAGTTTCCACCAGTAAAGCAATGAGTCTTCTGACGTTTTTGAGTCCAGACGCTGCAGTATCACGTCATTAAATGAAGCTGAGAGTCAAGCCTAGGAATGAGAATGAGGGGATGGAAGGATGGGCAGAGAGGCAGAAGAAAAGAGGAAAAACAAAAGCAGTCAGTGGGAGGTGAGGTCTAGGCAGGAAGAGATGTGTGTGTGTGGGGGGGAGGAATTAGCCGTGGCTAACTGGGTCACTGTTGTCTGATGATCAGCACTACTGTTAACACTGCAGGAGTCAAATACACACACAGCACACACCACTAACCAAACCAGTCCGTCTATCTCCAACAGTTCTTTGAGGTCTTCTTCATCTTTCTTCCTGTTCTTCTGTACTTTGTCAGATCTTAATGCTACAAAAGCCGAATTACCGAATTAAACTGCAAAAGGTCCACACTCTCATAACGACATATTCTACACACTTGTTTCATTGTTAAATAGCTGTTTAATACTGAACAATTCATAGTAGTTACTAATAATTGATACACAAATTATATAGAGATATTGAACTGGTATTGTAGTTAGTAAAAATTCATAGTGGTTCACCAATATATTATAATAAATGC
>CM067514.1:12427052-12449552 GCA_034509495.1 Acestrorhynchus altus | reverse complement strand
GCCCTGAGCAAGACTCCAAACTTTACATTCAGTCTGGATGGAAACGCCAACAAAATGTTGTAAATGTTAAGATAAAGAAAGCTTATATAGTTTATCTAAACAGGCTGGAAAATGTGTGGAGCAGTTATGAAAAACTGGATTTTATTCAATATGTAAAGCACATTCTTCAGTGGTTCTTCACTGAAGGCCTTTGTTCTATATCAAACCATAACAAGTCAAAGGACATTCTGGAGCCTTTACCAGCTCAAATGGCCTCTTATTTATGGTTTAATACAGAACAAGTTAAAAGGATCTGCATAGAACCCTAAAGACAAAGGTTCTATGACAACTCAAAGAACCCTTTTGATGCTTAAATAGTTCTTTCCTTGGTTCAGAGATTTTTTGCATTGGTGGAAAACCTTTTGTAGACGTTGAAAATGTTCAAACAATTTTACATAGCATCAAAGGGGCTCTACTATCATCAAAGAACCCTTGCTTAGCTCAGTTTAGAACCTTTTATGTTTGAATATATTGCATATCATGTTGTCAGCCCAACACAGCTTACTATAGAACTTCTCCCTTGTTCCGTCACATAGGCATCCATCCCTGCACACTTTCACACAGTCACACACATTACAGAGAAAGTTTAACATTGCAAAATCGCCCAGATAATGTATGAGATGCTGCAGCAATGTGGGATTAAAACACACATACCACTGTCCTGCATGCCTTTCCTGGAATTAATTACTGATCAAACTCTGTTAAAGAGGCATGTTTGCGATTGAAAACAGTCAAATACAACAAGCAATGCACATATTTGTATATACTGTACCATATATATAATGTATATCATTGAATACAATTGCAAATATCTGCTAAATAATGTCTTAAAATTGTTTTTATAACAAAACAATCCAAGTAAAACTAGGGTTTGTACCCAAATGTTACTATAATTAAATGTTTTTCTTTTTAAATGTATTCATAATATTATATATAAAACACAGTAAATAGATAAATAGAACTTCATCCTATCATATTTACTGTGTATTATATATAATATTATCTCTCTCTCTCTATATATATATATATATACGACAGATGTAAGGCATTTTGTGATGACTAACTCTGGACTTAATGGCATATTTTTGTGCAGAAAAAATCACCACCTCAGCCACTGATCTCCAGCTCAGCTTTAAAGTTCACCTTAAACATTCCCTCTCAGTCCCTCTACAACAGTCCACCCCCATCCACTCTCTCTCTCTCTCTTTCCCCTCAGGCATTCACTCTGCACACCATCCGGCTGCCGTACGGACACACACACACACACACACTCACACACACATATGCACACACACACGCCGCCAAAGCAGCAGAGACAAAACAACCAGCTAGCACTCTTATAATTAGTGCATGCATTTCTGACAGAAGAGGTAATTTGCTTTTGTCTGCGGAACGGGACGATGCGAAAGCACCTGCAAAATCAAAGAGGGATAAAGGTACCAGCATACAGCCAGTGTGTATACAGGTGCTCCCACTTACACACACACACACACACACACACATAAGCTAGCTGCAAGCAGTCCTTGCTAGTCCATGCTAGTCCTTTCCCCCACAATGCCTGGGCTTGCACACACTTCATGTTCAGCCTGCACCCATATCAAAACAACCGGCATGGTCCTTCAAGGGCTGACCACACATATTGCAGCCTGAAAAGCCCCCTCACCACCAGTTAGGCCTAAATCAGGCTTAAACACAGAACAGACAGGTCATTAGTATTCGCTTACCTGTGCCGGCAAAGGCCTATCACACCTTTAAATCCGAATCTGCACACAAGCTCCATAGTTGCCCCCGGGGCAGGCAGAAAAGGCAGTCGCCACAGCTCAGGACATTTGTTCTGCAGTGTCTTCCCTCTCTGCCCATGCCTGGCTGAGTGTAAGGCAAGCTAGGAATGCACTGGGCTTTAGACTTTTTTGTCCAAGCTGTAGGTCTTTTTTAGTGAAGCAAGATTAGTTCATACAAAACTCAACAATACAGCAGTGAAACCCATTGTTGATATTCAACATTTTTCACATAGCAGAACAGAATAGACAATACGGTAGCTAGGAAACCATGGACCGGATTACAAGCTGATCATATCAGCCTTCCTTTTCTCGGCCTGTAATCCGTTTCCCATTCAAGAGCAGGCAGACGGAGGCAGACGTAAACCAAAATCAATATCTGTGGAGAGCGCGATGGGATGGGGAGGGTTGGGGGCTAGTTTTCAGATGGAAACAAACCGAACAATAAGCATTTTTCCCTCAATTCTCTATGCTCTTTTTTGAAGGGAGGATCCGAAATGCTTCTACTGCAGTCATCCTGAACTTCCCAAGCAAAACTGTGCAAAATAATCCAGCATGTTGTGACGTAACATGGGTATTCTCCTGAGAACACATCAAAACATCAATGACACCACAAGATTCAATCTGTTTCCAATGCTCTAGTCTGACCTCTATACCCATATAAAGGATGGAGGATGAAATGCTTTTATTCAAAGTGTTTATGGAGAAGAAAACAATGATAAAATACAACAATATTGAAAAAACACAGAAAAGGTCACCGTTCTTGTACTAAGTTCACTAATACTAAAGCCACGTAAAACCACACTAAAGCACAACATATAAGGTAAACACACCAGTGCAGCAGTTCCCGTCCCTGACATTTGGCTCTAACTCTGTTTCAAACATCACCTGTTCTGACATCAGTAATAGTCAAATACAACCAGGTAACAGAAGTCTTACCAGCTCAGCACCTGTGCTCCCGATCCACTCCCTCAACAGCTCCGGCTGCCAGGTTTTCCTTCACTCCCTCTTTCCTCTAGGTAGCCAGAGAGCGAGGGATTGTTCAAGCCTTTCCTTTTCATCACTTCTGCAATTGACCAATTGACAACTGATTGATGGTTATCTTTCCACACCTACAAAGGCAGAAATTACCATCACTAAAGCCACTTACAGTAAAAAAAAAAAAAAAAAAAAGAAAAGAAAAAGAAAAAAGAAAGGGAAAAAAGAAGGAAAAAAACCTAGAGAGTAAATTACATGTTGCTAAAATTCCCCTTCACTCAGCCGTATACAATGGCAGCCAAAAGGGGGTGAAAAAAAAAGTTTCCTTTTTTTTTGTCACTCGCGAGGGTCTGTAGATTTGGCCTTCCCTGCCAAGAGCAGCGAGAACTTGACAGCTTCTTTAAATTGTGAGGCACAAAAGCTGGTGAATGAGGGATGGTATTGGGCTGGACTGCCATTCTCTGGGAAAGGACCATTATTTGCATTGAAAACAGAGGAGCTGGTGAAAAACAGATAAGGAATATCTGAATGTGAGCTGGGACACCCCACACCATGAGGGAGAGGGAGCTGCTCTGTCGCCAAAAACAAAAAACAACTAAACATTGCAAAATACAATCTACAGCTTTAAATAAACCATTTCAGCAAACAAGAAACTGAAATGCAATGTATTTGTGTAGATTTGTATATGTATAGATTTTCTAACGTATCTTTAATTCACATACAGTATATATTTGATGCAAAATAAAACCTAAAATATATGCCATATACAGTTGATTCTAATGCACTAACTATTAATTACTAGGAATAATGCAGTAACCACTATGAATTATCCACTATAAACATTGTGTCTGCTATGAATGATTCAGTGTCCACTATTAATTACTCAGTAACTACTAAACATTGTTCAGTGCCTACTATGAATATTTTTAGAAACCAATAGGAATTATTCATGATCTGTTATGACTTTATTCAGTATCCACTATGAATTACTCTGTAATTACTAAGCATTAATCAGTATCCACTATAAATTATTCAGTCTGTATTAGGATTTAATCAGTAGCCATTTTGAATTACTCAACAACTAGTATGAATTCTTCAGTAACCACTATGAATTATTCAGAAAACTCACAGGAATTATTCAGCAAGTACTATGAGTTTCCATGTAGACACCTGCCTCCATGGTAAAAAGGGAAAAGGAGCAACACATTAACACAGTAACGTTTCATCTGGGATTCATACTCCAGAACCACTAGAACATATTTAGAGGACTGAAGCTGTAGCTAACTAACAGTTTTCTTTTCTATTTTTTTTATTCATTCTCTTTCTTTTTGCAGCCTGGGAGGCTGAAAAGCCTGAGAACGTACAAATAAGGAGGGAGGGAAGGCGATTGGTTTTGCCCAGAAGCACTCAGCTGCCAACAAGAAGCTTGGCTTTTTCTATGGGCAGAGAACTAATTCCAAAAAAAAAAAAAAAACCTTTCAGACTCTTTCAGTCAGAGCAGATGGGACGCAACCAAGAAGGCATAAACTTTGTGAGGGAGACCCCCCCCCCTCCACCCCACTTCTACTATTCAATGACAGCCATGTGTGTTAGCTGGCCAGTATTTAAGCGCATTACGGGCACACAGGGGGCTAATGTGCACAACATATTTAAAACCCTTCATCACCATTTCAACATGACCTACACATCTTCACACGGATTGAAGCAAAGATCATCTCTCAAGTGTTTCCTCTACTGTTCCTGCCTTTACACCACAATAACAGTGGCACATATGGTACCACACCAAGTTGGACAAGTATTACCAAAATCTGATAATAATTTTGTCCACCTTAAAGACAAACTGCTGTATTTGTGTAAATATGATAAATGTTGTATATGGTAATATGGTAAAATGCACTGCCACCTATTTTATTGATTTCCATTTAGTATCTACTTTAAATTATTTTATTTTTATAGGATGATAATACGTCCTTTTTTCTTTATGGTATGTAAAAAGTGTCCAGCCAGGATATCTAAATTTACCAAATTTCATATCAGAGTTGGTTGTACAGTCGCCACACTTGTGTGTAGGATTTTACAGCTTTAAGCATGTCTGTTTACAGCCAGCCTTCACACTACCGCTATTGGTCTATATGTATCTGCATCTTGATAAATCTACATCTCGATTAATACATACATATATGACCAAACTGTACTGTGAACTGTAACTGTAAATTTCTGAACATTTACACAATCTGCACACACATATTTTGTACATATTTTGTACATGATTCACAATGAGTTTCCATTCACTGGTGGCACTGTACATGAAGAATAGAGTCAGCACAGGATGCTGTTTTTATGTAGCTTCTTAAAAATTAATTTATGGAAACTGCAGCAGAAATGGTAAGACATTTCCAGTTTACAATATCTACGTTGGGTAAGGGTTAGGTTGACTTTATGGTTAAGCTTATGATTAGAGTGAGGGTTAGGTTAGGTTTAAGGTTCAGATTATATTTATATTCAAGGTTTGGGTTTAGGTTTGGGTTTAGGTGTAAGTTCAGAAAACACATTTTCACTGGTTGCCTTGTAATATTGTCTGTTCAAACTGTTTGATTTCTGCATGTCTGGGTAACATTAGTAAACAGATGTGTGCGGGTTAACCTACAGTAAGTACACATTGTATGGTTTCTGAAATGCCACATATATAGTCACATACATAAAAATTCCTCATTATTACCCATTGGTCAAACTGATTTCCAACACAGCTGATGGACCACTGCCTAAAATTGTCTAAATGCAAATGTAAAAAAATAAATCAGGAATAAATCTAGGAATATCTTATCCATAAGTTCAATTGAAATGAGATGATTTACCAATATAGGCTATTACTGCTATAATTAAATGAGTAAATGTTAATGTATTAATGTTCATTACCATAGTTAGCATGATTTTAGAGATATGCAATTCCTTCCTACCCTCTCTCTCTCTCTCTCTCTCTCTCTTTCTCTCTCTCTCTCTCTCTTTCTCTCTCTCTCTCTCTCTCTCTCTCTCTCTCTCTCTCTCTCTCTCTTTCTCTCTCTCTCTCTCTTTCTCTCTCTCTCTCTCTCTCTCACTCTCTCTCTCTCTCTCTCTCTCTCTCTCTCAAAGTCATTTACACTTCAGGGATATCAATCTACCCAGTTAAAATGCATAAGCAATTGTGAATCAAGTTCAACTGCTGATAGCAGGTGTATCAGAGAGGCAACATGAAGACAACCCCCAAGAAGGCAATGGTTTTGCAGGGGGTGGTGGCCACAGACAATCACTCTTACTTCATCCGTCCTGACTACGTTTTCGAGTTAGTTTTGTGTTTCACTAGTGTCCTTCTTATGCTGTTGCAAAAAGGTTTGCTGTGTCTCGCAGCACAGTCTCAAGAACATAGGATCAGGATACAGGTTGTTACACAGGGTCATAGAAAGTCATCAACCCAGCTGCAGGACAGGTATCTGATTCTTTGTACGAGGAGGAACAGGAGGAGCACTGCCAGAGCACTACAAAATTACCAGCAGCAGGCTACTGGTGTGGATGTTTCTAATCAAACTGTCAGGAACAGACTCCATGAGGGTGGCATGTGAGCCCAAAGTCCTTTAATGGGACCTGTATCCACAGCCCAGCTCCTGGTTCCTCCTGGTTCAAGACAATACCCGGCTTCATGTGGCCAGAATGTGTAGGCAGTTTCTGGACCATGAAGGCATTGCCTTTTATTAATTGGCCCTCACATTTCCCATACCTGAATGTCATTGAGAAGCTCTGGGACTTTATGTTTTGGTGTATCTGACATCCCTAAGTCACACTACAGACTGTCCAGGAACTCAATGAACTTCCCCCAGGACACCATCCACCATCTCATCAGGAGCATGCATACATTGCGTGGGAGTAACATTATGAGTTGCCCTAATGAAATTCACAGAAATCGACTGATTTCAATGTTTTACTTTGATTTTTGGTTTCCATTGACTGCTGTTATGTCATTTTGTTCTTAACTAATTACACAATTTATATCAGTAAAGGTTTTCAGCATTAATTTTTCATTCTTCAAGATCCAATGTGTGATTCAAGTCTTCCATTAATGTTTTATGCAGTGTGTTTACTATAAAACTAATGTGTAGGTTACATAGTTGTGATATGAAAATGTGGGCCTTTTACAAAGTAAATGGTTAATGTTTTTCTTCCTTTTTTTATATGCTTGTAAAAAGTCACACTGATCAAATGTAGCATCCAGCTGTGTTGTTTCACTGAACTTAAGTTACCATGCTCAGTTTCAATGAACTAAAATAACACAACACAATCCAGCCAGCGCAGCACTCTAAACTACAATTTGCCTTCTTTGCACCGCTCTGTTAGCTACTGTTCAGAAGTAGCTAGTCTATATTTACAAAGATTTTACATTTTTAAAAGATATTCATTTTGTGGGTGAAACATCACATTGCTTGGATGGATCAGTCCATTTTTTGTGCAGCTGAGCTGATGTTAGCAATGTGGCTGCCTGGTTCAGTTTGCTACAAGAGCATTATCAAGCATTTATCAAGCTTAATGCTCTTGCATTTTCGTGGTCCTGTTGTCCCACAACAGTTTGCAGTTTGCATTATATATGAAATGGGATTGAGTGGCTGTTCTGTAAAGCTTGTCCAACAGCAGCTATGAAAGAATGCATTTGTGGGCAGAGCATCATGCTCTCAGAATTGGTGCCAGTTTACATCTAAAATGAGCAAAAATGGCAGAGAATGCCCATACGATGAATTTATGCATTGTCTGCCTTTGTCTTTGATTTGTTTCATCTGCACTGATGGGAGATGAGATGATTTTGCCATGTTTTATTAATGGAGCTCAGTAGGGAACACTTGAGTGAATATCAACAAATGGAAAACAGTGTGTGAGACATGTGCGAGATCACTGTGGAAACCATGCTGCTCTGCATGCTCCCTCTGCTTTAATTGTTCATTCATCCGACGAATACATAAATAAGTGCCTGAGTATTTTGCCCCTGATAATGACACTATTTTTAACTCAGATTGCTGCTCTTTAAGTTTCCATGGAGATCTTCCTCACGGTCTTTGGAGTTCAGAGACTGGCTTGTACCTGCCAACTCTGATCATCAAAATCCCCATCATCATGAACTGTGAATCAGAATTAACAATGAAAAGAACAACATATACGACTATTTTAATAATTAATGTCATCTATAAAAATAATTATAGATTAGTATCTAATTATATTTACCTATAATAATAACATTATTATAATTATTATTATTATTATTATTATTATTATTAATAATAATAATAATAATAATAATAATAATAATAATAATAATAATAATAATAATAATAATAATAATAATAATAATGGGAATTGGAATTTTTTATCATGGTATCAGGGTATCTATATATATATGTGTGTGTGTGTGTGTGTGTGTGTGTGTGTGTGTGTGTGTGTGTGTGTGTGTGTGTGTGTGTTTACTGCGTGGAACAATGCACAAAGTTTTTCCCTCACCTTTACACCTGTGTTCATGTGATGTGACAAAAAACATTATTTGATTCCATTTTTGATTTAAGAAGTACATCCAGTAAGACCGTTTCTATTGCTGTGACTGTTATGAAATGTGTGTATGTGTGTGTGCGTATGTGTCCTATCTCAAGGCCGCCTATTGATTGGCAGCTGAAAGAAGCAAAAGAAGAACGGGAGAGGTCAGAGCTAGCCATGCCCTCCACACACTCACACACACACACACACACACACACACACACACACACACACAAACACTCTCTCTCACACACACACATACACACACAGAAGCTCCTTCAATAATAACACAAAGACACACTCTGCCCTACATTGATCCGACCCTGCTGCTGCAGAAAACAGGACAAAATAACTGAGTTGCACTTCAAACAGTGCATCGTTTACACTGCAACAGCACTGTAGCAGCACTGCTCACACTGCAACAGCACCACTCAATATGTTGTAGCAGCACCACTCACACTGCAACAGCACTACTCACAATGTAGCAGCAATATTCACACTCCAACACCCTACAGCAATGCAAGATTACTGTTCACATAGCATTAGAATACTTCACACTGCAACAGCACAATTCACACTGCAGAAGGTACAATGTAACAGCTTTGCCCACACTGCAGTAATGCTGCTCACACTGCATCAGAACAATTCAAACAGTTAAAGTTAAAGAATTTAAAGTTTCCAGGATTTGTTATGTCTTGGATGATTAACTACATTTTTAACAAGGATCTTAAAACTGCCATTTTAAAGCTTACAATTTTGCTTTGTATTGCAAGAATTTAGCCATGGATTAAAGCAGAGCACTGCAAAGTGTGTATTTATCACTCTGCTTGCCAGTCAATACTAAGCATGGTTATGATGGCTGCAGCAGTTTGTGTAGCTGGGCTGAAGCTGGAAGCCCCTCAGGCCTTCTCCAGGGGAAATGTGATTACATGTGTTTGAGTGTGAGTACCTGCTGTTCCAGGATGCTCGGTTGGCGGGGGGTTGGGGGAGGGAGGGATGGTGGTGTTGGAAAGCAGCTTACCACTGAGAGCCCTAAACTGTCAGCCCACTCTGAGCTACCCAGTCCAAACACGGCCGCTGGGGCGATGAGGCAGAAAACCCAGCTTTGTTTCAGCCAGTGGGACGCCGCTCATCACTCATCACTTACCTGCAGAGCTTCAGCACTGAAACTACCATGTGATTAGCTTGTCAAGATCAAGACCGTTATCCCACACTGTGTGGAAGAGAGTCGTTGCACTGGTTGGCTGGTCAATTAATTAAAATTCGGTTTTATATGATAACTGATCATAATATTTATCATATTCCCAGATTGTATGTAATTAATTAAAAAGGTATTTGTGAAGGCACATAGGTTTTGGGAGGATGGGTGGGTGAGTGCAAAGGTTACATAAATGGACAATATTTCTTTTTTGACAACTAAAAGGGCCTACATTAGAGGGGTGATTTTGTCAACACTGCAAGCCAAGCATTATGTCTGAGAGGAAATGTGACCCAGCCTATATATTTGTTCCTTGGGTTTTCTGACCATAAATGAAGGACACACAGGAGTGTTAAAAATGTATTCAAATGCAGAAAAAAAAACCTATTTAAGTGGTTTAACATGTAAATAAACACATAAAGACTTTAAACATACAGTCAGAAGTCAAAAGTTTTACACATACAGTACTTTGTGAAAGATTCAACCCATTATGTTAAATGTGTTGCTATTCTGAATTGTATAGTCTCTATAGCATAGAACTCTATGTCTGGTGCAAAATCAACCCATCTTATGACCCCCAGAACACCATCCCCAAAATGAAACATGATGGTGGCAGAATTGTGCTGTGGGGATGTTTTTCAGCAGCAGGACCTGGGAAACCGGTCAGTATTCTTGAGCAAAACCTGTTTTTGCTCTGTCAGTGATTTGAGCCTGGGACAGAGGTTCACCTTCCAACAGGACAATGACCCAAAACATACTGATAAAGCACACTAAACAAAGTGGTTTCAGGGGAAACATGTAAATGTGTAGGAATAGCCTAGTCAAAGCCCAGATCTTAATTCCACTGAGAAGCTGTGGTCAGACTTGAAGATTGCTGTTCACCAGTGGAAACCATCTAACTTGAATGAGCTGGAGCAGTTTTGCCTTAAGGAATGGGCAGCAATCCCAGGGGCAAGATGTGGCAAGCTCATAGAGATTTATCCAAAGTGACTTGCACCTGTAATTGCTGTACAAGAGGGCTCTACAAAGTACTCTACAAAGTTTTCTGTTATTTTTTCCTATGTGTTGTTTGCTTCACAACAAAAAGTTGTAGGAATGTTCTGTAATTGAAATGTTGCAAAATGATACGTGACCTAACACTATTCATGAAAAAAGTCCAATATTATATATCCATGAGCAGAATTATGTGACCCTTCTCTTTCAGTTTCTGATGTGACTGTCTAGCAAAACAGGCACCCACCATGATACTGCCATCACCATGTTCCACAGATGTGATAAGGTTTCTATGGCGGAATGCTGTGTTTCCCCAAACATAACACTTCTCATATAAAACCAAAAAGATTTATTTTGGTTTCATCTCTCCATAAAACATTCTGCCAATAGGCTTCTGGCTGGTCCATGTGATTTTTGTCAGACTGCAGATAAACATTGTTCTTTTTGGAAAGAAAGTGGCTTTCTCGTCACAACCCTGCCATGCACACCATTGTTGTTCACTGTTCTCCTGATGGTAGACTGATGAACATTCATATTAGCCAAAATGAGAAAGGCCTTTAGCTCCTTAAAAGTCACCTTGTGTTCCTTTGTGACCTCACAGACTATCACATGTCTTGTTGTATGCATGATGTTTGGGCGCTCTGAGGAAGAATATAATGGTATTGTCTTTCCTCCATTTGTACATAATCGGTTTGATTGTGGATTAATGGAGTCTAAACTATTTAGAGATGTTTTGAATCTTTTTCCCAGCCTGATTAGCATCAACATCTCTTCTTCTGCGCTTCAATTGCGCCCATTAGTCATTTCAATGATTGAAAAAAACAGACTCTGATTTAATCTTCATATTATCTGCTAGTCCAAAGGGTTACATAATATAAATAAATGAATTATTTTCTCATTTGCTTGATTTGGTTCTTCTTATCTAAATTGTAGGTGTCGGTGAAATTTTAGGAGAAAATTCTGAATAGCTCACAGATTTTTAAACATCACCCTACATATACAGCCACATTCGAACTTTACACATAGGTCACTCACACTTTACAGCATACCTCCACATTTGAAACGTATATATAGCCTACACATACTTTACAGCGATGCTAAGTATTTAAACCAAGGGTGCAATGCCCCTTCATGAAACTTGCATGAACAGACACTATAGTCTGTAATGGTTTTGGGCTTTGTTTTAGTTCAATGAGTTTCAGAGTTTTGCACTTAAATAAATCTGGTTTATTGTACAATATTCAAACACTTCAGACGTAGGAAAGTTAAACTCTTGACACAACACTCTGCTGTCTGTTGCTATAGTTTCACATCGCTGCCCCCCTTCATGACATGAACTAATGAGAAGAGAGCAGCTGACATCCAGTGGTCTAAAAAATACCTGCCTTCATTCGGTTGCTGGTATGAACAACAAGCACTGAAGGAATAATATTTTCAGATACACAAAACTGCATTTGCTTCCAGACTTGCAATTCTTTCTCCCACACCATTCAAAAATAGGTTCTTAAAGGTTCCATTAAAACACGGAAAACCTTTAGTTAATATTGTTATGGTGATATATGGCACTGAAAAGAGTTCAACTCTTGTTACGGATATCAGTTTGCATTGTATACTGTGAGGTCAGCTAGATCTTCTTGTGGGTCATGGAAGTTTCTACCTTTGTTTGTGTGAGGCAAAGTTGCAAAAGTTTGAACACCCCTGGTCTAAATCAAGTTGATTCACCCTCCTTAACTTACAGAGTTATAGTTCCAAATAGGTTACAGTGAATTTTGAATAAAAGGTCTTAATGATAATTGAACATCCAGTCATGAGTTAAAGGAGTTATGATATTATCTTACAGTATGATACTCTATGTTCTTATGAGAGGAGTCTCTGTGTTATTGTAAATTGTTACTCAGATATATATCAGCTTCTATCCAACCAAGAAGCACCAGGATTAAAACAAAATTCCCTGAGCACCTCTGCTGGAGAATGGAGAGTGTCCCCTGCTGAAAAGGGAACAGAGTGTGTGTTAAACAGTAGCTCAGCAAGCATCTCATCAGATGCTGGAGAGTGAATATCAACACAAAACCTCAGCAGGGGAGGTGTGATATCTCTCGCTGACTCAGCATGGGGCCCAGGGGACTACAGGAGTCACAGGGGACCTCATATCCAAACACACACACACACACACACACACACACACACACACACACACACACACGTCCTCCACTCACACCTGGAGCATAATGAGGTGCCAATGCCCTGGAGGCTTCACACACTTTGTTTAAATTCAGCATGTCAGGGATTAGTGTGTGTATATATATATATATATATATATATATATATATATATATATATATATACACTACACACATCAACCATAACATTATGATGGATCAGACACAGCATTGCTGCTGGAGTGTTTAAACACCTCAGTGTCATTGCTAGATTGAGAATAGTGCACCAACCAGAAATATCCATTCAACAGCATCCTGTGGGCAGCATCCTGTGAGCACTGAAGAAGGACTTGAGGATGACCAACACAAACTGGGCAGAAACGGATGAGCTTCTGTTTCTGTCTTTACATTGACATGGTTAAAATTTACAGTGGTATGGAGGGAACCCCTCCATTCTAGGGAAAGTGAAGATGTCAGAATTAATGGTACGTACATGTCCAAAATGTATAATCCCTGTAAAAGATCTCTCGCAGAAAACTATTACATCAAATGGTTATGAATGTACTGACTCTGAGATGCTGTGTTACCAGAGTTTGAAGAAAACTTTGGCCTAAAATGTATATTTTAAACTAATATAAAAGCACATACAGAAAGTTGTGGTTCAAAATAGTCAACAAAGAACACAGTTTGCCATCGTCATCATAAACATTATATATAAAACCTGGAAAATATCCACATTCACTGGTGGGTTCTGAACAGTTAATAGAGTAACAGCTAAACAGTATAAAAAAAAAAAAATATATATATATATATATATATATATATACATATATATATACCTGTGTATACCAGTGTAAAAGAAATCTGTGCTGGAAAGTTTCTCAACAATGAACAATGATAAACTGTCAAACTAAAACCTTAAGAGGACATTTTAAACTGTAAAATTCCCCATAATTGCTCTCCTAATCAACAAACCTTCTTTTCTTACAATGCTCTTACAAGTCTTTCACTTCTGCTTTAGTTGGTGTTTATTCTGACAATGTATAAAAACATCCATTTCCCAAACACTAATGATGAAGTTAATAATAAACATAATGAAATGGAAGTTGAAAGGAATGGGATGGAAGTTAATCTCCGTGAAAATCTCTTAACTTTAACTTTAGTGAGTTCTTCCTGCCCAGTTCCTTTCCTGCTTGCATCCCATTGTTGTTTTATTGTCAGCACAACACACTGCAATAATGGACCTAAGATGCTTAGGTGGTTGCATGCTAGGTTTGGGCTTTTTGTCTCTGGATCTTAACAAATTAGTACAAATTGCTTGTCGGCTAAGTCACTGCCAAAGCTGCAAAAAAGACTTCCTAATCTGCCTCAAAGTAAGAACCTGTCAGGCAATTAGCTGAATTAGCCCCAAAGCTACAGCCTTAAAACAAAAGGAGGGTTTTTCTAGCTGCGGGGCGGAGAAACAGAGGTTTTTACATGGATCTGCATGACAGCTTGGCCCAATCAGCACAGCAACCACCCCCTTTCCAAAAACCCCACTGTTCCAGCCTTTGTTGGCCCATGCTGGGAGCTTTTTAGAGAGGCTATCTGAAAGGCATTGTCAAGTGGTTGACACCTTGGCTCAATATACCTCAGTGTTGCTGCATCACAATGAGAGGTGTGTGAATGTACTACTGACGATGGCTGAAGAATTTAACACATTTAAGGAGCTTGTTTTCCAACAAAGACACTCCACACAACATTAACATTGGCCTATCAGCCCACAAACCTGGCCTACAAATAAGGAAGAAAAGCTACCGCTATAAGAAGATTAGTTAACAAGGCGTTTACACAGGAGCTAAATAGCAGAACATGATCACTCTTATCAATAATGATGGAAAACTGATGTTATTTGTTGTTTTCAGTGGCCAGCTAATGGATCACGCTGGCCACTGATAATGTTATCTAGTGTACTTCCACTACTAGTGATGTAAAATGCTACCACAGATCTCTGTTGCTATTTGTAGACATATAAACTTTCTGTTAATTTTATGCATTTTGCAATACATGTCATTACATTACATAGTAATATATATGTAAATACAGTGTAAGTACACATGTAATTAGAAGTTTAGCTGAACAATAATCATTTTCATAATACGTAGACAAGTTCTTCAGTGCCACTTTTGGTGTGAAACGGGTGACGTGATGAAGTTTTTTTTTTATGTTGGGAAATTCTACTCTGTGCAGAGAAATGCACAGTGAAAAACTTTGCTTATGAATGTTTAATATGTTTATAACTATTAGCATTATTAACATTTGATAAGTCATGCTAGGGAGCAGCCGTGGCCTGGTGGTTAGGGAACCAGCCTTGTGACTGGAAGGTCACTGGCACTGAACTCCCCCAGCTGCTCCCCAGGCACTGAGGATAGGGCTGCCCACTGCTCCGGGCAGGTGTGCTCACTGCCCCTTGATGTGTGAATTCACTAGTGTGTATGTGTGTATCACTGTGTGAGGATGGGTAAAATGTGGAGGTCTAATTGCCATGAGTATAAAAAAATAATTTTAATAATAATAATTCAATTTTAGAACTGAAATGTCTTTATAAATGTAGAAAAATGTAATTAATATAATTAGAACAGGGTTAGAGGGGATTTTAGAGGAGTCTGTCTTATTGAAACCTCGGACATTTATTTTGGTTTGCCATTGATTTCTGTGTACCGGGTGTACTGGTGTGAATCTACCTGCAGAGATGTTACAGTGCAGTATGTTGAATCAGTGCTTTATGTCAGCTAATGTTTTTATTGTTGTATAAAATATGTACAAATCTTTTGTTCTAGTTGGATAAGCTAGGTTTTCATGGACGTGTAAGCTGCTCTTATTATTTTTTGACACTGTGAATCTGTGAATGTTGGCCTTTGTTAGATGGCCTTCGTTACATATCCAGTCAATGCAGTATTATCAGTGAAGCATCACATTATTAATAGAGGATGACAGAAGCATTGGCTGCCACAAGCCTGTGGAAAGGGGGTAATTAGACAACACATGACAGCAAAGATGGCGGAAAGGAAAACAAGAAGCCAAACCACTGCACCTTGATGACACTTTTCACTTCAAAGCTGGATTTGGTTGTATTAACACCCCTATAGCTTTGCAGGCACATGGTCTAAGATAAATAGACACTTTCTGCATGTCCAGATGTTGCTATTCAGGTTGCAGGGGCAAACAAGAAGAGAGCAGCTGACATCCAGTGGCCTGAAAAATACCTGTCTTTGCTCCTGCACTGGTATGAACAACAAGGAGTGCCGAAGGAATCACTTCTTATATTTTGTCTAAGGCCAAACTAGACATACTGTACATCAGAAGCCAGTTATCCCAACAAAGAACAAACACTCATAGAGTGCTTTTCATAACAATATAACCATTTCAGTGCTTATAAGATTCTTTTCTGTGTTGGATTGTATTGGATTGTATATGCTCTTTAAAGAACACAAAATTGTTCTATATATTATCTAGGTGCTTCACTATCGGTCCAAGTCACAGAATCCAAATTAGATCCATGGTCAGGTCGGCCCATTCACTTCACATTGTTTCCTACTGGCATGTGAAGTTCAAGAACTTGATATTTTGATAAAAGCCATTTTAACAGGTTATTTAAATAATAATTTAACAGGTTACTCAAGCACTTTTTTAAAGAGTGTAATTAATGAACAAGGATCTTGAAAATGTAATCAAGTGTGTGAATAAGGAACCAAGTGCTATTATGGAACCATTATTTTTTAAATATACATAAGCAATATTAAAATGTATTTGGTTCTTGAAACCAATATGGGTCTCAGAAAAGCATATCAATCTTTCTGAGATGTTCTAAGTGGTAGCAGTTCGCATTTCCAAATAAAACAGTGTTGAATTTAAGATGAATTCTCTTTCAGTGCTGCCTGTATTTTGATATGCAGGTTTACTCATCCAGAGCACTTTAGCAAATGTAACACTCTCCTCTCTGTGAAACACTCTCTCTGTGAAATTCTCTCTCTCTCTCTCTCTCTCTCTCTCTAGATCCTGCAGCCCTGATGTTTATCATTGGGCCATTCACTCCATATAGCAATACTGAAGCTTTAGATTGATTTGGTTACAGCAGTCTGTTTCCCTCCATACGGGCTGCACTGATACAGTTCAATGGTGTGTTACGGTGCAGTTTTAAAGATCCATGACCTGTTTAGGAACAAACGTTTGATGAGAAACATGTCCTGTATATACTTACTATAAATTACTCAGTATCCACTATGAATTATTCAGTATCTAAATTACTGAATATCCATTATCTACTTGGAATACACACACACACACACACACACACACACACAGATATTGGAATAATCATTATCTACTATAGATACTGAATCTATTATATATTATTCAGTGACTACTATGAATTATTTATCATCCACCATGAATTATTCAGTAATGACTGCTATGAGTAATTCAGTATCCACTATGAATTATTCAGTATCTACTTTGAATTATTCATTAACCACTATGAATAATTCTGTATTTGCAATGATTCAGTTTCCAGTATGAATTATTCGATATCTACTCTAAATTATTCAGTGTCCATTGTTAATTATTCAATGTCTATTATGACATTTTTCTACACATTTCAATGAAACTATGAAGTGAAAAGAAATAATTCACCTAATATCTACAACAAGCCTTCATTATAGGGATAAATAAAATCTGGGTCAAACCCTTTTACAACTGAGGTCTCTGTGATTTTGGTAGAAAAAAAGCATCACAATGAAAATCACCAGCAGTGAAAAGATGCAGCCTGACACTTTCTCACAAGTCGAATGAAGTTCAATAATCAATTAGTGCATTGATCAGACCTAATGAAGGATCAATTGCATCTGCTTCCAAGCCAAGGACTCTTACAGCTGAGAAAAAAAGCCCCCCTGGACCTGAACACTATCTTTGTTTACGCTGTCACAATGAAGGTTATCTCTGCGGGGATGGCAGCATCAGGTGACAGCTATTTCCCATGATGCTGCAGAAGCAGTCAAGCTGTCCATCGAGCTGTCAGCTGACCGCTGGTTCCCATGGTTCCCCCTGCTGCCACTCTTCCTCTCTGAAAGCCTCTATTATGCTCTGGTGTTGGAGAGGAACTGCTCTAGCTTTGATAAGCTATCACTGCTCCCAGGTGAGCACCAGCCAACCCGGACAAAATCAGGACAAAAAAAAAAGAAACAACAGCAATGAAGAGGCCAACCTTTTATCGGTCACCAAACCAAAACTACAGCCTCCAGTTTACAGCAAACATGGTCTTAACCCATTAATGTACATATGTAAATTAATATGTGAGCAAAATCTGTTTTTGTTTTTTTTAAACAATACAGATATTAACATCAGTTATTTTGAGTAAATTGAAACTTAATGCTGGTTAAATGAGACAATTTTATATATATATATATAAACATATAAATAATAATTACATGTAATCAAGTTTTTTAAATGAGTACAGTCTTAAAAAATAATGATGTGAGAAAAACCATTAGAATAACAGCCTCTGCTTTCATTATGTCTTTACATATATTTACATCAACTCTATAACTGTAAAAGGTGTTTTACACACAAATTTTTATCATGTCTCTCTATGGAGCCAAAAATGGGTTATTGTATGGCATCATTCAATTAGATTGTATGGATTGTATTGTAAGATTGTATGGTACGGTATACAGTATATACACACTGTATGAATCTAAATGATGCAGTGGCTTTATTGATTACCATATTACCCGGCTTACAGGTTGGACATGAATAAGTTAATATATGTTCATCCTAAAGTAGTAAAAACACAAAAAAGAATAAGGTCCATTAATTTTTAGTCAAAATCATATCCATATAGTATGCTCTCAATTCTGAAAGCAAATGATAAAGTTCTCAGTTTTTTTTAACACAAAGTACTAACACATACTATGTAGAGCCAGGGGTGGCAAATTTAGGGTATCATTTAGGGTAGCAGGCCACATTACATGCCCACCAGTGTCAAGGGGGCTGGACCTTTTTTGTCAAGCCTGACTGTGTGTTCACTTCTACTGAAAAGGAAAGAATGACATGTCATTAGCACATTTTGGCTAAACCCTGCCAGTGAAATAGCAGCTGACTGACAGACAAATGAAACTTTCTTTCACTGATAAAAAGACAACTGGGTCAGTGACTGACTAATGCTAACAATTAGCTCCTCATACAGCCTCTGAGCCATAACAATCACAGTGCACCTCTTTATTCAACTGTGAACTAGTGTACAAATGTTAGTTTGTGAATCAGAAACTCAAATATTGGTTATAATGTTTTGGGAAATCCCCACCCCTCCCTGAAAAGGAAATCCCTTAAGGAGGAATTCCATCCACTTTAATGTATAATTCAGTGGATGATATCAACACAATTCAGAGTGACTCTGAATAAATATGTTTTATTTGTTTGATGAATCTCTAAGCCATGAATAGATTTTTTAATTGTAGGTTTTTGACCCCAGTGTTACTTTCTATGAGGGAGCTTTTAAGACATACTCACACTTTGCACAGTTATATAATAATAATAATAATAATAATAATAATAATAATAATAATAATAATAATAATAATAATACAGTAAATGTTTACACTGGATGTTTACTATGCCTGAGTTCTACTGATGTGTTCTACTATTTATTTATTTGAAATTCTAAATTCTTAAAAAAAATTAACACATTTACCAACAGAAGGAAACTTCAAGTAGAAATGGTTCTGCTAGTAAAAATGTAAACTCATATTTTAGATTATATGTTAAGTGAAATATTTCAAATCATTTTTACTTTACTTTTGATCAGTATGGCATATAGCTTGTGAAAATTAAAATCCAGAACCTCCAATTACTAGAACAATTAACGTCTAGTTTGAATAAATTACTAATCAGACATTATCAACATTAATACAAAACAAGGCCTTAAAATGTGTGACTTTAAATCAATATAAAATATATACAGTATTTGAACACAAGTTATTTTTTGTTTTGAGATGCATTGAGCCTTTTACAAATGATGAAATGTGCCTTTAATTTGTAAAAGAATCTTTTTTAATGCTAAAGGTTTCCATTAATCCAAGAAACCCTTAACTAAGCAAAGAACCACAATTCAATTCAATTAAATTTAATTTCTATAGGGCTTTTAGCAACCAAACATTCAGGTCCAAGCCTCGTTTGAGGAGGCCACGAGGCTACAGCAGCAAGTTGTTGGTTGAGCTCACATGGTTCTATATAGAACCATTGCCTTTATTAAAGAAGTCTTAAACTAAGAGTGTTGAAACCATGTTGGTGGAGCATATTTACTGTGTGCATCTACTTTTGAGCTCAACAAGACAGAATTCTGAATCCCACTGTAAATTTATGCAACACCATCTTCTAAATGGAGAACAATTCAACAAGTAAACAGTCCTCTTTTGGGGATTTTGGTAAAATGTTTCCCCCTCTTTCACTTGAACAGGAGATATGTTCATCTATTCAAATGGAAATGGGAATCTTGGGCATCTCAGAATTTCAGATAGCTCATGGCATGTTCACATTTCAGCAGTATTCAGCCATTTTCCGAGGCAGTAGACAAATAAATAAATAAACAAATAAAGAGATAGAAATATAAATAAATAAACAAATAGATATGTAGTTTCTCAGCAACACACTCAGCTCCCTCTCTCTGAATGTCCTTCAAGCTGAATTCTTCGTCACTGGAAAAAAAAAAAAAAAAAACACTCTCTGGGTTCTCTGGGATTTTAATTAGCTGTTTTCAAGGCTTCTAATCCTGTGGAAAAAATGTAACTACCACCACCTTGTGTACAAACACTTCCCTGCAGCACAGGAGGGTGAGAGAGTGTGAGTGTGAGTCTGTGTTGCATGTGTGTGTGTGTGTGTGGTTGGGGGGGATTATCTTGGAAATGAAACATGACACCAAACAGAGCTACTAGACTAGTGGAGTGTGTTTACTTCACTCAAGCTGAGAAAAACACACACACTCAGGGTTTTATGTCAAACTCAGTGCAGCATCGGTGACATAGTAATAAACAGGAGGTCGGCTGGATACACTGTTTCATTACCTGAGCTGCCAAGGAGAACCAGCGTGTCGAAAAATGTCATATTGTCTCTGTATCGCATTCCTCTTCCGCGACATTCCAGATAGAAATAATTGTCAGGGCCTCCTTTTCCTAATTCATTTCCGTAATGGGTTTAGCGTTCAAACATTTCTGATTATTACCAAAACTGATGGAGAACAAATTGAACCGAGCTGAGCTCTGGAATTGGCCATCCGAATCCGCAGAAAAAGATATCGGCATCCCACTGCGCCCGCTCAAGAAATGACAAAAAATAAACGATCTTCCAAATGAGCAAGAAGGCACAAAGCAAAGTGGGGACATGGGACAACCCTGACAGGAAATAAGCCTTTTCCCTCCTGAATGTGGAAAAAGGAGGACAATAATTGATTTTCCTTTTTCTGTTTTCCTCCAGTGTGAAATTTTCTTTTGCTATCATCTAATCTAGTCATATCTCCTTCACGGTCTGAATTACACTTTTTCCCCATCTTGCTAAGGCTGTGAAAGGTTGTTTGTTCTGCTAATTAACTTTATTACCTTGATAGCTCCCCACAGCCTTTTGACGAAAACAATTACCATTCTTTTTCTCTCCCCCCTTTGCTCTCTCTCTCTCTCTCTCTCTCTCTCTCTCTCTCTCTCTCTCTCTCGCTCTCTCTCTCTGGCAGAAAGACTATTAATTAGAATTGGGGCCTGGTTCCTGCCATGTTAGCCTGCCATGTTCCCAAGCCCTCAAGCAGGATAGCATTACATTGTCAGTAGCAATTTAGCTCTCATCTGTCTCTGCTAATTATTGTCACATTCATCAAATTCATCAAGGAAAGTGCTCTCAGAAGGATTGCATATTTGCAGTTAATATAGCATAAACTGGTATTAACCATCACCACATTTGTGATGATGAGAGGGACACAACTTATTCATCCCTAATTAGAGCAAGCTGGGTAATTAATTATACATTCCGCCTTATTACTTCAGAGCCCCACATATTGTTTGTGGAAAAACTGGAGAGGGAGCAAGGGGAGATAGCTGGAGAAGGCAAGAGCCAATGGGGGGAGGGGGGTAGTTGTTCGGGGATGGAGATGGTGGGGTTCTCTATGGGGGGGGTCCGGGAGGGGGGGTAGTGATGTGTTTTGTCACATGTTCTCTTCCATAATTCCCACCTGACAAACGTCCCAAATCAGGAGGAAATTGCAACTTGTCATCCACCAAATAAACTGCCATAATAACTGATTAACGATTAGCACCTGTGACAGGTGTGCTGCATGTCAGAAGATGAGCTTCTTTGGTTGGAGAAGCATAATAAATCACTCAAAGGCACTCTGGACTTATGCACCAGCATTTTCAAAAGCAAAGTTTTCTGTAGGTTAAATAATGTAGCGTGTTAGCAGAATCCTCTTCAGTGTCCCGTGATATAAACAAGTAAATTACACACGGATACAGATTGCACCGAGAAGTATCAGTAGAAATTTTAGAATTCCCCTTTCGACCAAATTTAATTTTCAGGTCCTTCTCAAACATCATCAGTCATTTGAAACATCACTGGCATCTGAAGTTTGCTTTTTATGTTGGAGCCACAAATGCATAAATACAATACATAAATATAGTCCTATATGGAAAATGTATTTTGAAATGTTAATACCTATATTTATAATACCAGACACACACACACACACACACACACACACACACACACACACACACACACACACACACACACACACACA
>CM067514.1:12377601-12382677 GCA_034509495.1 Acestrorhynchus altus | reverse complement strand
TATATATATAGAGAGAGAGAGAGAGAGAGAGAGAGAGAGAGAGAGAGAGAGATGTTAAGTAGCTGGTCATTATGGCTGGTTGGTGTTATTGGAGATATTATTCAACCCATGTCATGGTGCTTGGCATTAACCAAACCCTAACCTTACATATAAGTCACTGTTTTATAAAGTAGTGAACTCGGGATGAGGTATGTTGTTGTTTATCCAATATCTTGACCTCATTATCACTCTTGCCATAAAATACAATCAAAAGAGAACAGTTATAAAAACACAGAAGCTCACAGTTAGAAGAACACACAAGAAAAAAAATTAAGAAGACATAAGAGCACAGATAGAGCACAGTTAGAAGAACACAGTTAGAAAGGTACAGTAAGAACAAAGATACAAGAGCACAGTTAGAAAAATGCAAAGGAGCACAGTTAGAAGAGCAACATCAGAAGAACACAGACAAATAGAAAGCACAGTTAGAAGAGCACCATCAGAAGAAAACAATTAGAAGACTGCAGTTAAAAGGAGTTAAAAGACCAGTTAGAAGAATACAGTTAGATGAAAACAGTTAGAAGAACACAGTTAGAAGAGTACAGTAAGAAGTACAAAGTTAGAAGAGCACAACTAGAGGAGTACAGTTAGAAGAGCACTGTTAGAAGAACACAGACAAAGAAAGCACACTTAGAAGACCACTGTTAGAAGAAAACAATTAGAAGAGTGCAGTTAAAAGAGTTGTTAGAAGAGCACAGGTAGAACACAGTTAGATGAAAACAATTAGAAGAATACAGTTAGAAGAAAATTTGGAGGAGCACAGTTAGAAAAACACAGTTAGAACACACACTGCACTGAGCAGTGATAGAAGAACACAGCTAGAAGAGCACAGTAAGAAGAACATAAAAGAGCACAAAAGAGCACAGTTAGAAGAGCACGGTTAGAAGAGCACATATCACAGTTAGAAGAACACAGAAGAGCACAGTTAGAAGAGCACTGATAGAAGAACACAGTTAGACAAACAAAGAAAAACACAGTTAGAAAATCACAGATCACAATTAGAAGAGCATGGTTAGAAGATTATACTTTAATGAAATAAGATAAACTAGGTGTTGGATGAGAATGGGTCATACTGACATTGCTCCAGAAGAACACCAGGAATGGGTAAGTAAACACATGCTCACAAATATATTCTTACTGGACGGGGTAATAGGATTAAAGAACTTGTGTTTTTGAGCACAATGCAGAATTTTGGTTGTTTTTTGTTTTTTTGGTTGTTTTGTTTTGTTGCTGAGTATCTAATTTTTTTTTTATTTCTTAATTCTACTGCAGAGTTTAGACCCTATTTCTGTTTATGTTAAACTTGCTGGGGGTGATACATCTTTACTCATAAATGTTCCACAATCTATGTAAATCACACATTTATATGTTATTTTTTGAAAATGTAAAGTTAAGTAAATAAACAGATGTGTATTAAAACGTGCAGAGGATGTCTCTGTGGAAGATGTGACATTTTTACACTTACAATACTAAGACACTATGCCTAATGCCAGCTGTGTGTTAGTATAAGAGGAGTATAATGCTCCCCAACACTGCAGCATTGAGCTGTGGAGCAGTGGAATTGTGTTCTCTGAAATAATAGAGCTCTATCCAGAACTTTTGGGATGAGTTGGAGATAAGGTGGGTTAGTGATCATCCAAAACTATGAACTCACTAACACTCTTGTGGCTGAATACAATCAAATCCTCAGAACAATGCTTCAAAATCTATTAGAAAGTATTCCCTGGACAGTGTAGAGAGTTACTCAAACAAAAGCTGAATCAGTGATTTTATTACCATTGCTTTGATTCAGCATCAATCAATCCACTAGTCATGATTCTTAGTTTCAATTGAGCCCTAACTTTAATCTATGTATATCACACATTTATATATTATTTAAAAAAAATGTAAAATTAAGTAAATGTAAATAACCTTAAATATAAGTTATTGTCTTATGAGATTCTGCACTCAACCTTAAAAAACTTCAGCAGAGTGGATACAACCATTCAATACGATAATTACACACATGACACAGGTGAAACTATTCCACTCAGGATTTACTAGCATTTAACACAACAACATCAATTCAACAACACCTAAAATGTCACACATATTTCTGAAAAATGAGGGGGAAACCTGTGAAAGTACTGATTAAAACCAGGTTTGACCACATGCCATTTATCAACACACACTTCAGCACCTGAGCACAGGTAATTATTGGCTCCCAAGTTAAAAAAGAGCTGTCAGACTTTGGCTAGAAATAAACTAGAGATAGAATGACCTTAAATATATTTATATATTTCTAATGTGGTTGGAATAAGCCCACTTCATCTGAGCCCTTGATAAAAGGATTACCGAGGTGCATTATGCCACAGCAGAGAAATCTGGATGTGGAAGGGGCCAATTTGATTAAATAATTCTTGTTTCCTTTTTGCAAACCTTGCAGTCTTATTTCCCAAAACCCAAATTCAGCATAATGTCAGATTTAAGTGCGGGGCAGGGGGAGAGAGACTGAGAGCAACCCAACGTCCATCTGCTTTTGCTGTTTTAAGAGGGAACCACCGGAACCTAAACGTGTACATAGCAGTACATGTTTGACACATTTTACTGGAGTTTCACTAATTTCACCTTTTAAACTCTCCTGACTTATAAGACAAGCTGAGAATTACATAGAAATGCCAAATATTAATAACATACACCGTAAATGACAAAATGCTTTAATACAGCAATGAAAAATGTGTGTGTATATAGGGCCAAATGAAGATGTCTCTGTAGAAGAACTTTTTACACTTACAATACTAAACTTATACTAAACTAAATGTTAATACTATGCTACTTTAAGTTGTATCCATTGCTGACCATCCAGTCCCTCTAGAGAAGTACTGCCAATAGAATAGGTCTCTCTGGAGCAGATAAACATGAAACTATTAGCACTATGCCTAATGCCAGGTGTGTGCTAGTACAAAATGGGTGTAAAACTCTATATGTGCTATATTTAATAGTTTTAAAGTAACTGATTATTTATTATTTGCACTTTACCCTATGTTAAAACTTTGAATAGCTTAATATTTTCTAAAATTCTTTAATAAAGTGTATTTTAATAGGACTGTACTCTACTGCCTATTCCTCTGACTTTTTGTAAAAGTATAACTACACTCCTGTTGTAGGACAGAAGCAGATTTTGGTTCAAATATATATACTATTTCAGGAGCCAATGCAGCACTTTGTGGCACATTCTTTACACATTTATACATTTGTCTTACTTCATATACCTTCAAACCTTTAATCTAATGTGTGAACTGTAGTCTTACAACCACAAGTGTTCATGCTATAATTAAAACTTAAAAATGCAAAAATTAATAACACAGTCAGTCATACCTATTGTACAGCAATAGCTCAGCTAAAACACACATACAATAAAACAGTACTATTGTAGGTAAAGCTTTACACACATAGTTTAAGGGTTTCCAGGAAAATTGTTATATAACCTTTCCATTCTGTAAAAGTTACTGTAAAGTCTATAATGGTCCCTCACACTATATATCTCATTTACTGGTGAAAGAAAACTGATTAAAAAAACAAAACAGGGAAGGAAGAACAGGTTTGAAGTGGCAGTTAGGGTCTGAAAAATCTGTTAAAAGCTTCATCTAAAACACCTTTTCTCGCTGTTCCGAAACATGTTTCTCTAAAATGCTACCTTTAAAGAAGATGACAAAAATGGTTCAGTTGTGAAAGTAAGTAAATGCAACAGTAGTACTTATGAGTCATTCTACAGCAAGGCTGTTGATTTAGTCATAATGTTCACATGATGTAAAGAGCAGCTGCTGCTGTTTTTCAGTGTTGTATAAAAATGAACACAGTGATGTAAAGGCACTTTCTTCATGTATGTTATTCAAATAAATACTTAATGTAAATGTTTGTAAATAAGAGTATAGAGAAGGGACATTTGGAATTTAATTTGGAATTAAATCTTCTGGAGCATTTCTGATGGTCTGTCCATCATGTAATTGTGATACAATGTGTGAAAAATAACTGTCAGTAACATTGTGTCAAACTGAAAAAACTGAAAATAAAACTGCAAAGAGAGAGAGAGAGAGAGAGAGAGAGAGAGAGAGAGAGAGAGAGAAAGAAATCCAACCTTAGAGGTCAACGTTCCAGCTATAAATCACAATCCTGGAGACTTTCACTTGTACACCCTTTCTGACTGTACAACACAGGAAACATACACTGTGAGAAAAGGCACTTTACTTCATCTTTTAATAAGAAGGTTTCTTATATAATGGCAAAATATACTGAAATTTGCTGTACGAAATCATTATTACACCTATTTTTAGACAATTGTCCTTGTTTTGCAACAATGATTCTCTAGAAAAAATGTTTTATTATTTTACTTATTTTATTAGATTAGATAGGAATGTCTTTAAACATTCCATAAAATAAACTTGTTAATAAAATAAACATAACATAATAAACATTTAGAAATAAGCTAAATACTCATCAAAATCTTTCAGCAGTCTCAGAACTACAAAAACGTCACAAACTGATTTGCTTTAAAATTATTTCTCTAATCAAGAGGTCATTTTACAGCGAGTTTGTGAAGAGATACAACACACGTCACATCAACCCCACGTCATTTGTGAAAATGACAAATTTCATAACTTCAACAATACCATAACCAATCAGCTGTCATTAGTATGCTGTGACACCGTGCAATGTCACAATCCACCTACAGCCACCAGCTCCAGCACTCTCTACACCCAGCCGTCAAACACAGTGTGAGAGTAGCAGTCAGGGTGAAAAGCCTCTAAACACGAGGTAAACATGTCCATCTCTGAAGCACCACATCATAATGCTCAATTATCAAAGTCTGCATCAGAAACAAGACCACAACTTTCCCTTCCTGCCCCCTATTCATATGCAGATCCCCCCTAAAGGCACAGCCTTTCATAAATAATCTAACAAAAAATAATAATAACAACAAACAATTATCCAGCCCAAAGAAAACAATCCCCTCAAAAAAGCTCCCAAAATACCTTTAGATGCCCAGAGGAAAGGTTG